>OMLM01009581.1:0-13491 GCA_900302695.1 Helostoma temminkii
ATCACAGTAAAATCCCCTTTAACATGGAACCTATTGATAACAGCCATTTCAGTATTTGAGGCCAAATAGGCAGGAGCTTGTGAAGCCTTAGCTAAAAGGGCACTAAATAAACTTAATAAACTTTCCCAAAGTTAAAATATCCACCTATTTATTTTATCTTTTCATAAACTACCAGTTTGGTAATCCATAGGTGAACAACAGCTTCTCTTGATGGCCTACTGGATCACCTCATTTGGTGGTCTGCTTATCTCATAGTAATGACAAGGACTTTTCTACAGTAGGCTACCTGACAGAAAAAAATCTATGTGTTTAGAGGAGTTACTCTGATAGAACTGCTTAAAAAGGATTTTTTTCCTTTTAACTCACATTTCATATTAGAGGAAGCTACAGTGAACAGTTAAGTTAACTGTAGCTACATCAACAGTTAAAAATTTGCCTACATTATTGCACATAGCATCATCACATTTTTACAGCTAAAAAGAAAAGTGCTTACAAATGTATTATGATCATTTTGTACTATGATACAGTTAAAATATCAGCGCTTATCACAGAAAAGCAGCAATAAAGTAAAACAAAAGCAGTATTGCGTGCATTCAGGGTCAGAGTAGGAATACTTTCACAGAAATTGATTGAGTATAGAAATCAGTAAGTTATTGCCCTATTGAAATGCTGGAGAAAAGTGTGCGTCTTAGCCTGACAAGTCATGATAAATTACAAATATATTTTCTATCAAATTTCTCCATGAAAAGCAACTTTTAAAACTCAACCACTAACAAGAACAAGATACACAAATTAACTGAAATTACATCTTTCACAGAGGTTATGCTCAATCTGTGTTCCTCAGCAGTCTGCGAGCAAGTCTTTGGTTAGGTGAGATCATGTGAAACAAGAAATTCATAAGTCAAGTCCTGTTACTATTTTTCTGAAGCAGTTGCTAAGATACTAGTGTGCTTGATGAATTGACTCATTACTTGAAGCAACAGTTTTATAAGTGTGATTCAAGTTCATTGCTTCTCTTGCAGAAAAATGTCATTGCAGTATCAGCTTGATATGCACTGTCAAAAGCATTTTTTAAAGAGAGGTTGATTTATGCAAGAATATAATTACCAACAAGAAGTTTATAATTATCAAGGTTGACATTTCTAAAAACTATTTTTGTTAGATTATGCAAGGTACTAACTTTGAAACGGGCAGTGCAAATTGTCACCTTATGTGTTGGGACTTAAACATCTTTAGATTTGTCTAACTGCAATCAGCTTCCTGTTGCCTCCCATCTTCAATCGCAACCTCAGTAATATGAAATCTTCAGTGGCTGTTGATTAGTTTTAGTCATTCTAGTGGGGTCAGGATGAACTTTCACATTTCCGAGTGGCCTGTTGCAGTTTTATTCCTGCTAATAAAGGAGACTTGATTGAGTGCCCCCCTCATCTTTTCCCACACATGTGGATGAGCACACTTTCAGACCCACTCATCCTCTCTACATCTTCATATCCTTCTGAAGGGGATTTTAGGGTTGAGATGTGAGCCTCTTAGTGTGGCTTCAAAGACAAGTGTGTGTGGTCCTCAGGCAGTCACGCTGAGTGGCAGTGACAGATTGACTTGAGTGACCTACTGTCTAATAGCCATAGTTGTGATATAGTGCAAAGATAGAAAAGAGACAAAATTACGACAGAACAATCGTGAATATACTCTATAACATAAATGCATACACCTTTGCTGATGTACATAGAAATAAATCAGTTATTACAAATATGATCTACTGTATATTTCTAGACTATCAGTTCAAGTTTGGTGGATGTGTAAAACTAGTAACCACTAGTAACAAAAATTTTGGAAGTTTTTCTGTCATAGTTAATTCCCACTATGATGTTCTCAGTGCTCTAAATGGGTATGTCCCTGACATTGTACTCAACTGATTTCACAGCCTCAACAAGGAGGATAAAAATTTACAGAGACATCTATTTATCCATTTATTCTATGCATTTGTCCTCCTTGTCGAAACCTGTGGGATGTGTTATGCTTTGAACATCTAACCTTAAGCAGAGATGAGGATCAGTAGACAGAGGTCTTGTAAGCTCACTTCTTTCTTGAGTAAGGCCCTTTCACATTACATGTAGTGGTAAACAGTTGTCTTTAATTGCAGACAATAAGCTTTTTATTATTTTTTTTTCCAAAATAAAAAGTGGGCTAGTGAAAGCAATGATTTTTTTTCCTTGTACTCCAAAGATATTCCAGATTACTAAATTACTAAAGTTTATTTCATTTGCATTTTAGAAAAAATCCCAACCTCTCTGAATATGTTGTTTGTATATTAGCAACCACTCCAACATCTCAGTGCTAAACATGGCATTTGGTGTGTAAAAACCTGCAGTCATTACTGAGTGTCTTGAAATTTAAGTACCTCTAGTCAAGATGAAAAAATATATTTAAAAAGAGAAAATACCTTCCTGTATATTATGTCCCTTGTGTCGGTGCAGCTGACTTTTCCCACAACATGTCTTTTCTTGCTGCTTCTTCA
Organism: Helostoma temminkii; assembly: GCA_900302695.1. Taxonomy (NCBI): domain Eukaryota; kingdom Metazoa; phylum Chordata; class Actinopteri; order Anabantiformes; family Helostomatidae; genus Helostoma; species Helostoma temminkii. Next base: position 2,519 of record OMLM01009581.1, read on the forward strand.
TCTTAACATTACAGAATAGGAAAGGCTGCAGGCCTTTTCTCCTTCAGGTTTTGCAATTCCTATAGGACTTTTAATAAGACATATTTTTTTCTTGGTTCATTTGATGTTGCTGGTGTTGATATTGTGTTTGAAGTTTGTGTTTTTGATGCTTATGGCTCCTTAGAGACAATGTCACAAGGAAGAAAAGTAATGACACGAAGCTATGAAAACATAGGGTTGTTGACAGAAATTTGCATTAATGTTGGCTATATGGTCAATAGCAGTTTTTGAAGACTTTTGGGTCAATTGTGCTCAGACTCATTCATAAGTGAGACTAAGATGCACCCAGAATCAATTCTATCAGCATGATGTTTTGTTTGCTGAACAGCATTTTGGCTATGCATAACTGTAGATGGAAAGACAAATAGAACATTGCAGACCATTTCAGTTGTCTCTGCCAGATCAATAAACAAATTCTTTTTTTTTCTGTATCTTTCTGAAGAACAACTTGAAGAGGATAAATTGCACACTAACGGAGGTAAAGTATTGTCATCTGAGCTCAGAAACACTCATTTGGCTGCTTACTTTCAAGTTTTTTCAAGCTTTCGCTTCTGTTGTTTCTTTCTCATTCGACTGAAAGTTCACAAAGTCGCTTTGTGTTATGACTCATGCAACTTTGTCCTGTTTTATTTTGGCACACTCTTGCATTTCTCCCATTTTCTTGCTCTATTAATTTATGCTTAAATTGCTCTACATTGGCATATTCGAACAGTACTACTGCACTACTAATACATTCATTTCGGATAACAGCAAAGTTAATTCTTCATTAGCAAAATTGAGCACATTTGCTGGTCATAAATGTCTGTCTGCTGCCAGGATTACTCTTACTGCTGCCATCAAGAGGTAGAGCTAATGGGTGTTTTAATATTAAGTGCATGGCAAGATCCAATTTAGTTAACAAGATATATTACATGCAAATTTTCACACAAATTATGAAAAAAACATATTTTCTCATTCACCCAAAGTTACATATAAATATGTACTGTGCATAGTTATTATTTTATTTGTCCAGGCTTTGAGAAATATACCAGAAATTTGAATTATGTAGAAATTTACATATTTCCCTACAGCAGATAGTAGTTCTGGTCAGAATTGTGATATCTATGGAAACACTGCTATGGAAAGACATGCAGGTGTTGACTTTTTAAAAAAAATAGTTAGGCTGCAAATCCAGAAATGTAATTTTTCTGTATTGGGTCAGACATCTTATAGACATATACCAAACTATTATATATTATATTTCTATGAATAAATAAACCACTATGGGTAAATGAGAAACTAACGATTTTTAGTAAACATGCATTCTTTGCTGCATGTCACAACCAGGTATGTGTTATACTGGCATTAAATAACCTCTGCTCTTCTCTGCTTCTTTCCAACAGGAAGCCAGACAAAGCAGGACTGGTCCATTCAGTGGCCCACCTCTGAATCAGGCAAAGAAAACACTCCAGTGTGCCAGCCAGAGGCCAGTCAGTGGATCCGGTTCCAACTCTCCCAAAGCCCCAAAGTCCAGTCCAAGTACAACCAGCATATGTGCCACAGTCCCCAAGCCCTGGCCCCCCCTTTGTACGCAGATCGACTCACCGTTGACAGCCCTGCCACAGGGCTCTTCCCTCCCTTGGACTCTGGTCATCGCTCCCTGCCCCCATCACCCCGCCAGAGGCATTTTGGCCACACACCTCCTCGGACTCCCTTGGTGGTCAACACCATGACCCCACCTGGTACTCCTCCTATGCGACGAAGGAACAAAGTTAAGGCCCCAGGAACACCTCCTCCTCCAAGCCGGAAGCTCATCCACCTGCTCCCAGGATTCACTGCGCTGCACCGCAGCAAATCCCATGAGTTCCAGCTAGGAAACCGCTTGGATGACACGCAGACGCCAAAGTAAGTGTTTTACCTCTGGACTTTTAATGGCACACAATGCTGGCCATTTTGCACCTTTGTGTATTTAGCTAATGGCCTACTCCTTGTTCCAGTGTTGCCTAATGTTCAATTTAACACAAGTGGCCTCTGCTCCCTCTGCCAAATTCATTAACAAATCTTTTAATAGAGGGAAAGCAAAGGAAACAAACAGATAAATGCAGTAAAAGGTCTTGTATGATGTTGTTGTAGTTTAGTATTGAGGCTAAATGTTTTTTTATTGCACAAACATGCTTCATTCTCTAAATTATCTTGTTTATAAAGTTTCTTGAAAACCATATTCCAAGTTACTATTGGTTAGTTAGCTAATGCCATACCTGAAGCAAACATTCAGACATTTCAGTCCTCGCTCCCAGATCTGTTCAAGGTCTCACACTGTAATTCCATCTGATCCAAGTAGCACAGAAAGGAAGTTAGAGCTCCACCTTTCCTTTCAGCAGTTATACTAAAACATAATCTTCCACCAGAGCCCAATCAGATTAATTCCCAGGAGGACATTATTGCCCATAAAGAACCAATGGCCTGTTGGTAGCGATAAGGGGCCTTGGGCTGAGTTCCTGACCGGCCATGTCTGTGTCTGGTGCTATGCTGATCAGATTTGGTCACAAACAAGGTCCACCACAGCTAGGTAATCAGGAACCAGAGTCTGCCTCAGGAGAGCTGCCCTCATTTTGATAATACCATTAGATGACAGTGTCCTGTCACTGCTACACTTGGTAAGTTAATATTTAGGAGTTGTCCTCTGCTTTTATGATGGCCATCTGGGTTATATTTGGCATGTGCGCAGTTGCAGACAAGCCTACATCCACACGTCAGTGTGCGTGGGTATGTGCACATGTATCTGCACAGTAAGGAGTGGATCATAGCTGCAGTGAATAGGCTCAAACAGCATTAGAGAATTGATTACCGGTCCCCGAGCGCTGATAGACTGCAGGCTGTGGGCTGAGCAATAACTGGGTTGTGTGTGCCTGGAAAGGCTGCGGCTCATTGAGACAGGGCAGATCTGGGGGCTTCACTGATAGCCAAGTACCTCTCGTAATACATCGTAATTGGTTGGAGGATGGTGCTGGCAAGTATCAGCTTGGTGGTTCAGTCCTGGCATGAGATGCTCACACTTCTTTGTTTTGTATGTGAATATGCAAGGGAAAGTATGCATTTCAATGGAATGATTTTTAATTCAAAGATCAATACCTGAAGTGCAAAGGTTCATAAAGAACATTTTTATTAAGTAATTATTATTACTTATTATTACATGCCACGTGTTTCACTAAAAAGTTTATCATGGTAACAACACAAAACTATAAATAATGCAATTTCATATGCCTGAAAACCTTTACCTTCCATTTTTTGAAGATGGAAATGGGGCAACTCCCAGTATGTTCCCTGCTACCAACCTCAAGATTTTAATAAGCTCACTCCTTAGGTCCTCATTTTTCTTGCTTAATTGCCTGGTTCTGTGGCCAAAACACAATAACCAGGGATTGCCCTCTGACCCAGGAGATATTTTTTCTGCCTTCATCTCAATGAATTGTGGCCTAATATCTGATCATCAGTGAATTACACAGAAAAAAGACTATGCAGCTGAACGTTCAAGAACACATTTGATAAAAGCTGAGCGAAAGCTGATGTTTTAGTCCTGACAGATAAGTGACGTTTAATTTTATTTAATTAATAATCGCTCATTTTCCTTTTCCCTTTGAAACATTCACATATTTCTATTAAGAGATAAAACATTATTTAATCACTGCAAAGCTTATTATACTTGGCCATAAATGTATTCTGCTTTTTAGAGTGTTTTCTGTTAATGGCACTACAGTGGGAAAAGAGGAGAAATTGTGTTGGTAATCAATAATCAAAGCCAATTTCATATACAAATATAGTCAATATTCAGTAATTTGGTTTAAACTCCCTAAAATGCTTTTGATATGATACTGCTTAAACTGTGTTTTGTCTCTAAAATTGGCATTAAGTGAATTCAGTGGTTTTTGTAATGTGCAGCAGTCTCTCTTGTAAAAACTGGCTATCACACTGTGTGTTTTTCAGACGCTGCACAGGTGTGTTTCCTCAATCATGGTTTGAAAATTGTTTCCAAATACTTTTATTGTAAAAACTTGCAGAATACTCTTGTCTGCCTGTGTCAACCCTCATCTTCTATGTCTACTCTTCCACAATCTGTTCTGCTTCTTCATCTATTGTGTGTGTCTGTGTGATATGTTTTTCTTTCAGCTCACAGTGAACCACAACCTTGTTTCTATCCCATCTAAGACATAATGAGCAAATTAGCTCCTTTCTGAGGTGTTCAGTATCAGATCTTTGTATTCAAGAAAATCTTGCGTTGAAATGAAACAGCTGCCAGTTTTGCAAGTTGTAATACAAAAGAAAACAAACTTTCACCTGTGTGAGAAAATTTGAATCTTCATATTCAGTCCAAATATATTCAGTCGTGTATCAGAACCGATTTGGACTTCACCTGGCTGAGAAAGACATCTGTGCATGGCTTGATAGATGTTAGATGCTTGCTAGATGCTTTTCACTTTTAGCCATTTCTAGCAGGCAGTTAGGACAATTTTTGGCTATTTTATGTTATAAGTGACTGAGGAGAAAGCTACACAGCTGCAGACTACCACATTTCATATTACTAGGAGTCATGTATTTCAAAAACGTTACCTAATGGAGCTGTGGAAGTGTTTACTTTATAAATAATGTGAGTTTTGCAATCTGGCCCTAAAGCAAAATCAATCTTCCAGCTTTTGGATTTAGTTTTAGACATATTTGATAAATGCTTAAATGTTGCAGTGAGATTGCAACAGACAGTGAAAATGCATTTCTTTTGACTGTGGGCCACAATCCAAATCCTTAATGGTGCAGTCAATTATTATTGTAACCTCACCAGTAGAGTGGGAACACTGGAGTCACTGGTTCCAGCTTACTACTGACAGATATGTAAATTAACTCAAACCATGATCTTTTCTTAAGCAAGCTGTATATATGCAAACACAGAATCTTAACTGTGTTACATCAAACAGAAAGGCTTGTGTATAGCACTCACAGGGGCATCCAATCAAAGAATGCTACTGTAAACGTAGCTGGAATCTATGTTATGGTAATATATTTTTCAGTTTAATATAGATAAGTGATTCTGTTTTAAGCAAACACAGTGGGTAAATAGATATATTATAGAAATAGATTTCAGAAAACTCGTGAAAAGGTCCTCGTTGCAAACAATGACTTGAGTAATTATGGAAATATGAGTAATTGAGTTATGATTCATTTTGATATTTACTCTTCAGCATCAAGCTTTAATCAGTGACTGCTTAAGCCATGGTGAACATGGTGAAAACTATTTATTATTTCCAAAGGGACCATGGCTATGTTGAATAAAATACTGAATTTTAATTCTATGACCTAGACCTAGTCCACTCCCATTAAAATTTTGTATAAAATATAGCATCATTTAAATATATTTATCTTGTGCTTAATAGTGGTTTAATAGAAAGTGAACGAAAGAAGTCATACTGTACAGTACATTGCTAATATTTTTCCACTTTTTCACATATAATTTTTCAACAGATCTTTGTCAGCTGATAGTTAGTAAAAATGACTCTTCTGACATGTCTGATCTAGCTAATTAGTACCATGTGAAATAATTTGCAAGTGACAGTGTTATTTCTTTTACAGTGACCATTGAAGACATCTTACATCATTTTCTTTTTAATTGGTTAAACCCTACATTATCATCTAAGATTTCTCCAATCTCATAGTAATTTGGGTGACAGTGACATTTATATTATTGTAACAGTTCATGTTTTGGCACTTATACTGCAACTGTGTACTCATAATTGTTGAAACCAACAAATTATCAAAATATAATTTATTCTGACTCAAAAACATGTTCCCATTATGCGATTCATGAAAAGGTATTGTTTTTACAGTCAACTTCCCTGTTTCCATGTATATCTTTTACATAAATGCGTTTATGTAGAAAAAACAACCCCCCCGCTTCCTAAAGTTAATAATTTGTTTCCCAGTATGAATAAATATGCTGAGACCAGGTATGTTGCCAAGTTTAGTAGAATTTGGGGAAATAATTACTTTGAAATTAGTCTGAGTCATGCAGTGTACACTCACAGTAACTATGTAGACAGGAGATTACTTTTCAAAATTGTTAAATACTGAACATTAAGTCTAAAAATAAGTTTAAGTCTATGCATGTATTAGACAAGAAGCAACTGAAAAAACAAAGTTCTGTGGATTTAAGATGTTCGATAAGTAAGTGTTCATCATGTTTGTATATCCCAACATAATGAGGTCAACCTAAAGAAAAGCAAAATGGAAAAATTATAATGTAAGTTATTGTCATTTATCATGGAGTTAAACTTTACGAGACATGTAATTACAGCCATTATGAAATAAAAGTGGCAATTTTATTTTAGTTTCTGTTAAGGAAATTTTTAATTCAGCATACAACTCACCCACAACACTAAAAGCATGTGTATTTATTTGTATGGCTGTTTGATGTGCTAATGCATCTCAGTTTCATAATGCAGTTCATATGTTTTAGATTCATTACACATAAAGGAAACTATTTCAAGCCTTTTTATGGCTTACAGTAAATTAAAACTTCAGTATCTCAAAATATGAGAATATTTCTTTCAAATTTGAGTAAATCTCTATTTATAGTATTAATACCACGCATTTGGCAGCATGTAGCTCAATTGGTAGGGCAGTCAACTTTCAACCTGAGAGTAGGCAGGTTTGATTCCCAGTCCTGGCTACATGCTGAGGTCTACATGCAGCTGTCCAAACTACAATTTCTCCAAGGGGATCAATAAAGTATCAATTATTATTATTATTATTATTATTTCCCCTGTCTGGTTCAGTTCTGTCTAGTACACTCGGCCACAGTCATGGGTAAAGACAGTCACCCTCCACAAGGAGGATAAGCCACATCACTGAAAGGGCTGTCTTGTCAGAGTACTGTATCAAATTCACAAAAATTTAACTGGAAATGAAAAGTGTGGTAGGAAAAGGTACACAAGCAACCACGATGACACAAACATTATGAAGTTTGTCAAGCAAAGTTTCAAGAACTCAAGAATTTAAGAACTTGGGAAACCTTCAGTGGTGTGAAGCTGGAGTCGGTACATCAAGAGCTGCAATTGGGCTAAACTGTTAAATTCCCAGTGTAAAGTCACTCCTGGACCAGAGACAGTGTCAGAAGCATCTTATCTGGGCTAAGAGGTAAAAGAATTGGACCTTTGCTCAGTGATCCAAAGTCTCTTTTCAGACAGAAGTACGTTTTACATTTCATTTGGAAATCAAGGTTCCCGATTCTTGGCACAGAATCAAAGTAGCTCAAAGTCCAGTGTGAGGTTTTCACAGTTGGTGAAGATATGGGGTGCCATGTCATCTGCTTGTGTTGGTCCACTGTCCCAAAGACACATCACCATCCATCCTGAAAGCTCCATCAGCTCTGACTGACTAGCTGGAGTAGCAGGCTTTAAGAACTAAAAGCAAGTCCAGTTGCCACTGAACAGAACCTTGGGATAACTATGACCTAGATGACTGAGAATGTTTGCAGACTGTTGGTCTACTGTGTTACTTCAAGTCCAAAGTCAACACAGCCAAATATTTTAGAGAATTGAATGTTTTCTTGCAGATAAGCTTTTTGGAAATGCCGATTTACTTTTTCAGCAGGGCTTAGAACCTGCCCACAGTCCCAAGGCTATCACTGACTGCTTAGCTGAACATGATATTGCTGTGTTTCATTAGCAAGCCAACTTGCCTGATCCGGCCCCTTACAAAGAATCTGTGGGGTATTGTCAAGAGCAAGATGAGAAACACTCAACCCAACAGTACAGATGAGCTCTCAGTTTATCAATGCACCTGGTTTTTAGTAACACCTCAACAGTGTAACAGGATGAACGCCTCCATGCCACTCTGCATTGCTGCAGTAATTTGTGCTCAAGGAGCCCCACAAGTATGTTGACTGCATAGACGAACATACTTTTCAGATGTTTCTGTATCGAAAATCCTTTTTTAATCAATCTTATTAACTATAGTAATATTTTGAAATTCTGGATTTTTGATTTTCCTGAGTTGGAAGACATAATTGTCAAAATTGATAAAAGCAAGCAAGCAACCAAACAACGCATCTATATATATATATCAGTCAGTATTTCACTTTGTAATGACTCTAGAATACATGAGATTCACTTTTCGAATACATCATGAAGAAAATTACTATTTCACAGTATTTTTTGGTTTGCTAGTATATATATTTGAAACTAATTATTTAAACCTAGGACATGTAAACACCTTATACAGTGAGTGAAAATTGCCTGATAAAATCTCCAAGCTAAGCAAGAAATCAAAATCTTTCAGTCATCTGTCAAAAGGCATGTACTGCCTGTCATCACATCCATCTTGACAACCTATTTCTCCCTGAAGGGATTTGCCAAAGACCAGGTTAAAGAGCATTGCTATGTGAAATCAATACTGTGCCAATATTAGAGTTTGTTTTGATGTGATGACTGAAGCATCTGTAGGTGTGCTGTGAAAATGTCATCAAATCACTGTTCACCTTATGTGACACGATTGATTGTGATCATTGTCAGAGAGAAGAAATAAGAAATACAGAAATGTGTTAAGGTGGGGCTTATCTGATGTTTCTAAATTGTCTGGTTGTGCTTATGAGTAATCACCAGTAGTCAAAACTGGAGTGTATTATAATGAGAAATAATTATTAATTGTAATCAGTGGGATAAGGGGGGAAAATATACAGATACAATATACACTACCAGATGTAGACATTATTACCAGAGAGAGTGTGGCTGGAAGCCTGTGAGGTTAAAAGCAAAGTTAGGGGGTGTTAAAATCTTAAATAATGAAACTAAGGCAACCATTTGATGTGTCCATTCAGTGTGAGAATTTTTTATTTTTTTTGGCAATAGTTAATGTAATATGTATGAGCCTGGTGTTTTGGTTTCTAAATTGATCGGTGTGAGGTCTGCAAGTAGTGCAGAGACAGAGATGCTGGAATGTTGTAACTAATGCATTGGAACATAGTGTCAGAGAAATATTGGCTGAGAGAGCAGAGCCAGATCACGCTACAGTTTTCCAGCGTGCCTAGAGTACAGTGAACATATGCCAGAATTAAAAAGTCCAATTTTTTTGTGTGAGGATTAACTGCATTATACTGAATTAGCTATTTACTTGTATTGTTGGTCATTGAAAAATTTATCTTAGATGTTTGCATTCACTAGATCTTGTTCCTTTTTTTACTGTAGGGAGTGATTTATACAGTTGTGTGTGTATAGATTGTTCTCTAAAGGGCTTATATTATTGACTTTTTCAATAAGTGGACCGCTGAATGGTATTAACTTTGGAGTCCACAGTTTCAGATATTGATGATTGATTGGTTTCTTTATTGACTGCATGTCAACAGGAGCTTATTAATTTTATTGATTTTCCACCAAGCCGTCGGAGTTACAGATAAAACTGCTTTCTTAAAGCAAGTGTGATATTTTATAGTGGGACTAATAAATGAAGTATCACTTTTGTAGATTCCCTTATATATTTCCTGATGTATTTCTACACTTGAGCGTTTTATTTGCTGTGAGTCCCTTTTATAGATGTGCTCGATTCATTTTTGTTGACTCACCAAATAGCAGCTTCTAGGACTGTCAGGCTTTCTTGGTCTGCTGTTTTCTAGGTATAGATTTACTACTGTTTTCAGTAATGAGATGAAGTTAAGATTAAATGGCTTGCCTAAATATTCTTTCGATAAAAAGGAGAAAGTTCACTTTTTGGGTTGCAGCATTCAAAATAACTCAGCCTTGTTTTAGAATAATTGGTTTTCCCTAGTTTATAATAGTTCATTTATTTTTTAGAATATGAGTAGTTTGTTTAAATAATGAGTTTAGTGTATCTTCTACATATAATAATTCATCATCTGTATAAAGACTGACCTTATGTTTTTTGTGTGATTGTGCTGGACACCCAGCAGTACTTAAACTTTAATTTCTACTCTCCCCGTTCTATCTTTATTTCACTACCACCCCCACTCCCCAAACATCTCTCCCTGCCCTTTTCAAAGCAGAGAGTCTCTTTGGGCTGGAGTGCCAATTAATGAACCTCGTTGTCTATGTTGATGAGCTGAAACATGCACACGTGGAAAAGGCCAAGTGAGTTTTCAGTCTGCCACAGTCCCACTTGGCACGTCACACCAAGATCGTTCTGGAAAGTGGGCGTGTTTGTGTTTCCATAGTCTCTTGTCTTGCATTCCCCCTGACAGCGGAAACGGTAATATCATATAGTTAATGCCACCTTATGAGACTTTCACAGCTTTTTGAATGTTAAGCACTTTCATATTGAATTGGATGTTTGCTAATAAATCACATGGCGCCGGGGGTTGGCATGATTCACCCTCTGCTTCTCTCAGGGTAATTCTAGCATGCAACACTCAGGGGAAGCAAATTTGCATCCATTCCATGACTAATTTAGCTGTTTGCTTTCACTGAGCTGGTGTACACATCATATATTTCTCTCCCCCCATTCCTTTCCATTTTCTCTCTGTTTCCTTTTCTTTCTTTCTTTCTTCACCCCTTTCATTTTACATCTCTTTTGAGAACACGTCAGTGTGTTATTTTATCGCTCGTAAGATTTGCAAACTTAGAAAGTTTTTTTATTGCATTTAGTTTTCTGGGTGGTGTGAAGGAGATTATGATGTAGTTGTTGCAGCGTTGTGATCAAATGCTGAATATCTTACAGAGAGAAGGCTAGGTTAATGTTACATACTTAAATCACAGTCTGTGATCCTAGGTGTAAAAACAAATAGGGTTAACCCCAGCACTGGTCTGGAGTTTTTTCTTTAGGCATTGTAATGTAAGAATACAACAATAGACTTCAACTATAAAATGCAAATAGAAATATTTTATGTCCTACAATTTGTTTTTCTTTGCAGTAACAAAAGAGAAGCTGTCTTTAAATATAAAAGACTGATTCAGTTTTAG
>OMLM01009581.1:22095-36092 GCA_900302695.1 Helostoma temminkii
TATAAGATTTGTGACAGTAATCTGAAATGCCACAGTTCAGCCTGTGGTGAAAACGTGTGAACAGAAACTATGCAGAAATGCAGTAAGAGAGAGAGAGAGAGAGAGAGAGAGAGAGAGAGAGAGATGATGTTATATTTGCATTTTTACTCCCTTCTGAAAAGATATAACAGAAAGTTAATAATTCCAGAGAACTGGATGACAGACTATGCATGAGAAAACAGAAAATTAAGAATAATTTAATTTAGCCACTATAAAACTGTGTAAAGACCTGAATGATACAGACTGAAGTTTGTGTTCCTGTTTCCTCTGTGTGGAAGACCTGAGTGGATAAAAGAAAATTCCTCCTGAAATGTGACAAACGTGCAGTGATTTCCATCAGTGAGATACAGCGTAATGTAAAATCCTACACTAGATCACAAACAACCATTCACACCCTCACTGATTTCACTTGACACTTGACAAGCCACCCACCTACTTCTCCTTCTGTGTTTCTGTATCATTTTTTAAGTTGCTCTTTCACTGAACTTTTCATATGCTGAGTAGAAGAAGGATTCTGAATAGATTCTTTAACAACTGTCGAGTTGACAGTCCCCCACCCCTACCTGCCTCCCTTCACCAACAGCCGTTTTCAAATTTGGGAATCCTCTCCTTTTTTCTATATTCATTTTAATTTTTTCCTCACTGAACAGCTACAAATCATCCGAGCAAAGGATAAAGGAATCCATGTGGGGAGATGAATGCTTTAATTTAGATTCAAATGGCATAAAGTGGGCTAATTGGAATAACTGACAAAAGCCATGTGACGAAGAAGTGATAACCTGCCGGCTTATTCCTTATTGCAGGAGATGGGAGTGAAGTGCTGGGTTGGTTTACAGGTTTAATTGCATGACTCAGTGCAGGGAGTGAGAGACTGGCATAGGAGAAAAAAATCCTCTGAGATTTAACACTAAATTACTATTACTTTGCATGATAAGTCAGGACTTACCGATTTTATTTTAAACATGTTTTCCACAGAAAGAAAGTATGAAAAGGAAAGTTTCAAGTTTGCATCTGTAATGTCTTCTCTTGTGTTTGCATATTGACCTGCTTTGGTCTGCGTTTGTTGTTTCTTGGTTTTTGCGTACTATTTTTTTGTTGTTCTCTGTAGGTTTTTGTCTTTCTTCCTTTCATCATCTGTATGACTTCTTCCTTCCTTCCTCTTTCCCTCTTCCTTCACTGTCTAGCCTATTTACATCTCTCAGACATCAGTTTGTGAGTCAGTTTGTACACTTTCTGCACTGAAACCGATGTTGCCAAGCTCGAGCAATCAACCAGGTTTGCTCTCACTCATCTAGGAAGCAGGTGTATGGTGAAATTGTGTCGCTTTTGACGTCAGGACCCAAAAGGGTCAACAGTCTCCTAAATAAAACCAGTTTCACAGGGGCTCTTCCTGGTCTGTCTTTAGTTATGTGAATTCACAGAGACTAACATTGGTATACTTGAATAAACTAATATCAACTAATATCAATTAGTCAGTTTCAGAGGGTATAAAGGCTGTAAATAACCTAAAAGATGTTTAAAAACATTTCCATCAATCCAATAGCACATAGTCATCTATGTTTTGACTCATGGTGAAATTATCAACAGCACGTGATGTGAAAAATTAAACATAGAGTAATACAACACAGTTTCTGGTGAAAAAAGCAAAGAAGGGAGGAAAGAAGAGAAAGTAGTTCATGCCTGATAAGGTTAGACTGACTGGATTTATAATTTAGTGGGAAGTAATTAACCGTGTGTGTGTGGATTAGTTTTCTAATGAAAAACAACAAAGGCTATCAATTTCCAATTATTATTACAAAGCATAAAACTGTAGTGTAAAAGGATCTATCTGTCGAGAATTCTGTTGGGAATTAGTTAAAATGCAGCTATAATTGCCATTGATTATGTCCTCAGCTTGTTAGAGGCCATGTTTAATAACCACAGAGAATAATGCCTTTAACAAAGAAACCATTCTGCCATAAATGTATCTCCATAGTGTTGTATTACTCATCATAAAAAACATAGTAAATAGTAAATAAATAATTTTGGTTAGTCTGTGGGTCAGTTGAGGTATTTTTCAGTCAAATAACATTTTGGTTGTTTACTAAGTTCATTGTAACATTACTTCCACATGAGGATCTGTTTATCTGCATGTGATACTGTAATGAAATACCCAAAGGTTTTACTAAAACAAATTGTATGACAAGCTGACAAAGGCAATTTGCACTGTAAGGTCAATTATGTGAAACTCGTGTTTTGAAATGAAAGCTTTTTGAAAAAGGCTGACAAAAAAAGGCTGTGATTATGAAAAATTATTTGTGACTTTTGACCTGAAATGTTCATTTTAAAATACATGTTTCAAGACATTTACAAGCTCAAGCTGAAAAGCAGGAATGTAACCACAGAGAAAGCTGTTGTGTCATTTGTAATTACGTCTCTTTGCTCAATCCAAAGAGCCAAAGTTTGACCTCATGTCACCAACTAAACCTACTAAACAAACTTCAAATATCAAATTCACACTCATTCACTATTGCTGACTGAGCAGGTTAGAATCAACATTTTCTAAATGTTTATCTGCTGTTTCCTGAATTTGCTTGACAACCCTGTCTTCCTAAACCGTAATTACATTTTTATATATAAACAAATAATCATACTGTGATGCTGTGTAGTTTTTAATGTATATGTGCACTATGTTTAGTTAAAGGAAAACAACTTGGAAATATGTGTAATGTGCAGGACTGACAAACCACAGGCTCAAGTTTGAGTATAGGCAAGAAAAGCACTTTTAGATTTTATTGCAGATGTTATGTGTGAACTAACAGTTTTCTCTGTTAAATCAGCCAACAGCAGGCTTTCCCTGAACGTAAGCCTAAACCCAACCCAACTGTACAGTGATGACAATACTTTTTGTTGACATAAATACATTGCCTGTGCACATTTCACTGTTAAGATTTATTATATTTGTGACTTGTTTATGTTAATTCTGCTCATATGGTCATTGTACAACAAAACAATTTGCAATAGAACTGTGTACACACTACTAGACCAGAAAGGTTTGCCTGTGTCAAACACTCTTAATAGTGCAGCTTAACAGAGAAGCAGATGATATTTACTTTAAACCATTAGGAATACATTAAAAAGTACTGCATATGACTTAGGGTGTCTTTATATCTGGCCCTTTCAAATGCATATGTTTGATGATACAGAGGAGTAATAAAAATCTATTGTTGCAATATTAAAGATGATCTAAATAGCATCATATTGAATGTACTGAAATGGTTCAGTTTTATGTAGCAGGTCCATTTGTATCTCCATCATTACAGACACAATATGTGTTACACCATAGAGGCTTTTAACATGTGGGTGCTCATTCCCTACATTATGTAAAAACAACGATGAGAGTTGTCAAAAACTAATCTTCTGTAAGCTTCTTGCTACTTCTCTTTATGCTCTATCCTATGTGTTTGAGAAGCCCAGAATTATAGTATTTTATGGGGCCCAAAATCTCCTACTACTTATTCTACAAATACCACAGCTATTAATCCTTTGACTATAATAATGGGGCTTTTAATAGAGTAGTCATTTTACACTTGACTCTAGGATTTAATAGAATTTAATAGAAGAATTTAATCTAAGAATTACTAAAATTGAAAGTAATGTTGTATGTTAGATAAACAACAATAAATTACAATCATTAGTGGAAATGCTTACTAATACATAATAGTATATGAGATGATGTGTGACTTTTCATTTCAAATTAATTGCCTTTTATTTTTCTTTGTGCTGCTTCGTGTAATGTACCTTGTTATCTTACATTCTTCTCCCTTCATGTCAGCATTTTGTTTTTTCCTGTCTTGATGCCACTAGCTGTGTAGTCTTCTTATGAACATGACACTTAGCCTTTCTTAGTATATCATGATCACTTAATCCCATAATTATGCTGTTATACTACACTATACTTACTGTTCAGAGCTGTTCTAGATCTCTATCACACCTACAGGTTGTTTTCTGACTGACTAACAGTTTTGTATATAATTCCTTGAGTGTAAGTTAATTGGAGCTTTTTGTACAGTTTTATGTTTTTTTGTACTGGGGGGGTTAAAAATGTTCACATCAGGTAACGACAAATGAAATCATGAATAAAACCAAACTTTTATCATTGCCTTAAACATATTTATTATGATTGTGAGATATTGTGTAATGCCATAATTATGATTGATTTTTCTTGGAGCTCTTGGCTTTCTCTCACTTGGCTTTGTCCACTATTGACTTTTATTCCCCTACAAGAGCTGGCATGAACTTCAGCTGTAAAGGATACAGTGTGTGTAGGTGGAGAATAATAATGATAGGGAGAGAGATTTTCTCCAGACAGACCACTCATTCATAATATACCATATCTACATGGTATATTGTCTACATGTAACAGGACACACACCTTCCAAAAGATTTGAATGAATTTCTTTAGATTGTGTTTTGCCTTTTGAGATCTTTTAGATTGTTTCACTTTGTCAGGCAGTTACTATTTCACATCTTTCACATCTCCTCCAAATCGGAATGTTTGGAGGAGATGTGATTCTGTGATAAACCACATTCTTTAGAAAGATATTTCCTGTAACTATACTCTAAATAGCATGTGTTTACTATAGTTCCTGCAAATTGGTTGATCACATTGTTTTCCTTTTTCTTCTTTTGTCTTGTGTCCCTCAGAGCCAAGAAGAAGACCAAGCCCTTGAACCTTAAGATCCACAGCAGTGTGGGCAGCTGTGAGAATCTGCCCACGCAGCGCTCTCCCCTCCACACCGAACGATCACTGCGATCCTTCTTCTTTCCCACCTTTATCCCCTCTACACCTCCTGTCCACGCTGAAACACCCTCTGCAAGTGAGTGAACTCTTCTTCGTTTTTTAATCAGCTCACACTCAAGCATTTATGAAATGAGATTTTTAATGCCTTCAATATAAGTCTTTAATATTCTAATCCCTTCTGACATCTGCTTATTTAGTTCTCAGGTAATGTCTCATTTTAAAGATATATTTCTGGTCTCTGCTTGGCTAAGCCAAAATATAGTGCACTTTGAAAAATGAAATCTGGTTGAGAGATTTACTGCATTTGTAACTACAAATGATTTCTTCAGAGACGTCTGCCCTTGTGCAATGCACTTTTTTTCCCCCCTAATGCTTACCCTAAACTCAGCTTTGCAACAGTTGTCTTACATAGTTTTTGCCCCATTTTGGCATCTGGGCAGTTAATATAACCAATTTCTGCACAGTGATAAACATACCCATTATCATTCTGAGCACCATAATTCTTTTTCTTAAGTACAGCTCTGTTGGAAAATGCTACAAATGAACAATCAGGCCATGCCATAATGATCAGAGGCAGTGTGGTGCTGCACATGGTTTGCCTTATTGGCCGATGCATTATGGGCACACTGAGGAAGCCATTAGACTGAGGAGGAGATGGGGAAAGGCAGAGGAATATAAAGTAACTCAGGCCATGTCAAAAAGCAGTGAAAGCAGTGATAAATAGTTAGTCAGTTAGTGTTCTGAATAGATGTAGACCTTGATTAACAGATATGTGTGGCACAGCAGTGCATGTTTGTCGGTAGAGGCATGACATGGAATAATCACAAACTGTTTCTCTGTCAGAGAAAAAGGCAATTACTTGATGGGGAAACCACAGATTTAGAGATAAAGAGCAACCCTGTAAGTTTTCTAATTATTGGCTTAAAACTGATGTTTAGCCAATAACATTTAAGAAATAAATATTCTTAAATATACATACAGACATATTTATACATTTATTGATATGCTTTTAATTACTTACAGAGTGATTAGTTGCAACATTTAAACTGTTACAATTAGGTTTTTCTTAGTAACTTTTTTGCTGTATTTCATCTATTTGTTAAGTTGTCATCCTACAGTAGACCTGGCCATAATTGGTTCTAGTTCATTTATATTGTTGAAGTGTGATGATATATTGGTGCTTCACACTATAATTTACGATCCCCGTTATTCACACCACATTGGATATCTAAATATGAGATTTCCAAGGATGCAGAATTGCTGACTATCAGACAACAGATTCAGTCTCTTAGAACTGTTACA
Source organism: Helostoma temminkii (assembly GCA_900302695.1). Classification (NCBI taxonomy): domain Eukaryota; kingdom Metazoa; phylum Chordata; class Actinopteri; order Anabantiformes; family Helostomatidae; genus Helostoma; species Helostoma temminkii. The sequence continues at coordinate 28,220 of OMLM01009581.1, forward strand.
GAAGTTACTGTACTTGTGCTTCTTAAATTAGATCAAAGTCTTACTTCAAAAAGCAAATCCAGACGTGTTTTTACATGAGTTACAGAAGTGTCTTCTAAGAGCTGTTTTGTGTGCAGCTGAGTTCAAACATGTAATTTCTCACCTGTCCAAATAAGTCAAGCTGCTGTCATTCCAACAATGCTGTTAAGGCGCCTTGGCAGTTTTAGTCAAGTAATTTATCACTTTAAAATGTCCCTGACATCCCCAGAATGTGCAGAACCTTCTTTCTGCCCTAAAATTTTGTGCTGTCTCAACCTGTCTCTGGAACAACTGTTTTTGAGACGTGCTCCCCCCTTCCCTCATGTTCTGAAGCTGTATTCCACCAAACAGGAACATGAAAAAAAAAAAGAAAAGCAGGGCATCCACTGTTAACCCTTTTTGTTGTATGTCTACAAATACAAGAGAACCATATAAATGTATAAAAATTACTAAAAAGTTGACTTTGCATAGTACGACCCCTTTGAAACTGTAGTCACAGTTTTTGCCTGTTAACCTGATGTCTAAGAGGCAAAATATAGACTGGTTTTAAACCTCCAGCATCAGGTTAAGCTAGGTGAACATTTTTACATGAAAATGTTAAAATGTTGGACAGTATTAGTATTATTAATATTAGTTTAACTTAAAAAGGAATCCCGTGGAAGTCAGAGTTAAGAATAGCAATTCATTACAGATCTACACCCATATAGAAAGTCAAGTCTCTAAATGTTAGACACTTTTAAATGAATCGAGGCTCGATATTTGATCAAAAAAACATAAATAATGAACAAACCAGAGCCTTTTCCCAAGTGTCCACCTGTAAGTGTGTGGGAGTGCATGCTGACAGACCACTGAGCTGGCTTGTCCAAGTTAAGAGGGGCTGCTTCAGGCTACAGCACAGATAGTACTTCTTACTTAGATGGAGAGTTTTCAGAAGCTGGAAGAAGTACATGTTGCTTTTTTTATCGTGCTGTACTAGAGAGCATTATTGGACACGGTGGGTATCACAGCTTGGTTTAGAAACCTGCCTATATACCTAAAATCCAAGATAAGCCATTCTCTGTGGATAGCTCTGAAGGTTGGAGGAGTCATACATCTTCTTGTGCTCCTCTGGGCTTTCTGGGAGGAGTCTGTGCATCCTCACTCAGAAATATTACCTTAGATTTTTCACCCTTATACAAGATGAGCTACTTCCCTCAGGCCCAAATACACATTACACTGTTAAAGACTTTATTTGCGTTCCAGTTACTGTTGACAGTGGCATGCAAGATGCTTCAGTTTGCATATAGCTTTATCTTTATTGTTTTGGATTAAAGTGTTATTACGTTGTAACATCTGTTTGTGTCTGTCGGCCTGTGTCGGTTCTTTTACCAGTTGTAGTAAGAGAGGGTGGAAATAAGGATTATCTGCTTAATTTACCTTCAAATGTATAATCTGTAAACCTTAAATCCCTGAAGACTGAAAGTATCAACACTCAAATAGGTCACATTTTGTATCCTCGCCCCTGCCATTCAGTGTTAATGTAGATCTTAATATTAGATCAAATTAGATGGCGTTTGAATGAGTGATTAGGAGTGTTATCGACAAAATAGTGTTCAGCAATAAAATAATAGAAAAAATTTCATGTTCATTGAGCTAACTTGTAAATAATTGAGTAAGGAGAAGTTTTTTTTTTCTTTTTCTGAGGAGCTCCTCGATTGCCCTGAGGTCTCCTGTTCTTATTTTAGGAACGGCATATTTGTGTATTTGTGTGCGAATGCTTGTGTGACCATGTGGACAGTCGTGTGCATGTGTGCCCGGCCAGCCAGACTAAACATCCGTCTTGGGTCTATGTTTGGGATTGTAGTATCATTGCCATCTCATACGTCAGAATCCTCCAGCCAACAGAATTAACACTCTGTAGTCATCTGAATCAAAACACACTGAGGACATACAAGACTGGCTGAGGTGACCAAAAGCTATCCGCTCCGGATGAGTCACTGCCCGGTTGAAGCAGAAAATGTCAGCGCCTTTCTATGCGTCTGTTTGGCTCGGCATCTAAACATGTTTTGTGTGATAGTCTGGTTATGATACAGATAAAATACATAAAGAGTCACACCACCATATCTTTACTCAGACGGTTTTTCATGGCATATTTGTGCCCTGGAGACAATCTAGATAGTTTTGAGTAAAAACTTAAGATAGCTGATATTGTGTGTGTTTGCTCAGTCTATTTAAAAGGATAAACTTTTAAAATAGACTGGTCCATCTCTCAATACAACCTCAAAAATGTTGGGATGATGTGTAAAATATATATAAAACTGAAAACTGAATGCAATGCTTTGCATCTCATAAACCCATATTGTATTCACAAAAAAACATGTTTTTTAAAATATACAATTTTAAGAAAAGAAAAAAGGCAATTTTGAAATTGATGGCTCAAAAAAGTTAGGACAGGGCCATGATTACAGATACAAATACAGGTGACGTCAATTGTTTTTTTGTGATTAGATGCCTTCACAACATTGCATGGAGGAGTTCAGTTTGAACTTGTCTGACATCTCCTTGGATTTGTCGTCAGCTACTCCCAGCATAATAAGTCCCTCAAAGCTCTACTATCTAGCAGGAAATTAAGATTTCTGTCAGTTGCTGCATGAATCATCATCATTATGTTGTCAATGAAAGATGTAGTGCACAGCTTATGGACTCTGCATTTTTTTTTTTCATTGTGGAAATTTTAGAGGTCATTAGACCTGTTGCTACTACTGCTGTAGATATGGAGCCACCACTGAGTCTGCTTTTAACCCTCTCGAAAAATAAGTATATTCAAGTATAGCAAGTTGAATTTACATACAAGTATACTTGGCTTATATACTGACAAGTACACAGCGTGCCTTTCAGCAGTTTAACTTTGTAAACAAACATATATTGTTTTAAAAGAGTGAGAGAAGTACATTGCCTTTAGTATACTTTAAAAGTATACTTTATTATACTTTTTTTCTTTATAAGGGAAGTGTACTTTAACAGGAAAAGCACATTCAAAAATACATTTTGTTAATGATGTCTCACTTGCACTAAATGTCCCAGCTTGTCATGCAATAGAGCCAGCATGCACAATACCAGCAACATTGATGCGGCACCTTGTTATTTATGTTATTAATTACACCCGTGCCTTTTTTGCTAGGACATGCAAAAATGTCTGTTGTGAAAAAGCTCTATTAGTACATCAAGTCCTGTGACCTTACATAACCACAGGATATCATTGATCAAACAAAATAACACCTGCGAGGCTGTGCGGGGGTGCTTTAATATTTACTTCTTTATCTCCTTATTTAGAATCTTGCATTTACTCTCATTTCATACTTATAAAATGTCCCGGAGAAAGATTGAAAGACTCTTGCCTGCAAAAGTGAAGTTATTGGTGGGCTATTGTAGTGTGACTGTATATCCACTCTTTTATTCATTTTCTTATGTGTGCTCAAGAGAAGTTGAAAAAATTATTTGACTTTTTGCAAGCAAGGAGCGACTTATTGTTTTTCTTTTTCAGAACCCCGTGGTTAACTTGAATAATAAATATCTTATTTTCAGCTTTTGCTCCAGGTGTTATAATAAGTAATTGTTTGTCGAGTGTTAAAAAGTTATTGTGGCCACAGAAGGACATTTTCCATGAACAGCTCACCTCTAGTGCCTTAGGCTGTTTGAGTTGACACAGTTTGAGTGAACAGATGCCCCCAGCTTGTGATGATACCTTGTGTCCACTTGGAGGTTCGCTACCAGCCCTGGGACTTGACCAACTCTCACACCTGCTGCAAAACTACTTTGCATGTGTGCGATGGATACAAAGGGAGGGGGAGAGTGTGATGGTTTTTGAGTGTGTGCTTGTGGATATAAATGGCTTAAATGTTCTTCACATGCTTCTTGCACAACTCACTCTGTTTATTTCTGCATGTGTTTTAATGACGTCCCTCGCTCTCCCTAACCTCACATAGATGCTTTGCAGCTGCGTCACAGATCTCCTAGCAACCAAATGTGGCACCATAGTTGATGTCCCTTTCAGAATTGGCAAATAAAAAATGGCAAATAATGGCTAAATTTAAAACAGCATGAAGAAAACGAGCCCCCTGAAAACAAGAGTTGTGGTTTGTATGGAATATTTTAGTAAAGAAAATACAGAAATTGTTCAGCCATAGTTTCTCTGGTATTAGGGGATGGATGTTGACATGTTGACTCATTGTTGGATAGGTCAAGCATATTCTGCATTTTGACAATTGGGCAAGGTTAAAATAGCTTTACCTTTTTAAATAGTTTTTTATTTGATGTTTGGATTCAGTGATCATAAAAGCCAACTTTTCAACTTAGATTTGTACAAATAAATGACGCTGCAGCTTTTAAATGCCCCGTTAAAAAAAACTTTACTTCCATAATGTAACTTAATTTCATATTTTTATATTTTCTCTATAAACCATAGGTTTTATTTAATAGAAATACACATTTTGTAAATGTGTGATGACTGAAAAACAGTTGAGTAACAGTGTCAGGTATTAAATGCTGTGCAAGTGTGAGTACATTTACTCTCATTCTGGGGCAGAGCTCATGCATCAGTTTGTCTCACTCCACCTAATAAAACCCTGCAAAGAAGGTCTTAAACACCAGTCAATAAAGAGGTTGACTGATTGATTGTGACTATGTTGGGTGCCTGGCAAAGTAGTGCTGTAATTCACAGTGGTGCTTTTGCATCTATGCTGAAATACTATTTTTGTCTCTAAATGATTCCCCTGCTACAACAATACATTAGTGTTTAGTCTCTGAAGAACTTGTATCTTGACTCTATCTTAGCTAATATAAACAAATAATTATACTCGCCAGTTAGCCAACAGGGTATCATAACAAAGCAGCACATTTTATTACCCTTCATCAAGCCACTAAAGCAATTTTCTATAAGCTACATTGTGCAAGCGTTCATTCTTTTTAGGCATGCTGTTTTTATTTCTGCATGTTAGAGCGTCCCTTCCGTTACTAATCCTTTTAAGATTAGCTAAGAAGAAGACATTAGAACCCATCAGTATTCACTTCTGAGACAGTAAATTTGGATATTTACTAAAACAATTAGCTGTTCATCATTAGTGTTGCCTAAGAGCTATGGACCTCTGATACAGTCACCAGAGGGTACATTACCTCACCCGAAAGTCACCTGAAAACCCTTTGTGGTGTCAGATTGGTCTCACCACCAAAACCTGCCCTGTCTGTCGGTCAGTGTACTCAACTGCGTGCTCCAAGACATTTGAGTTCTCCCACTGAGGAAGTCTCTACCGAGCCATTAGGCCTCCAGACATAATCTGTTCTCCCATCCCTCCTTCCACTGTCTCACTGGCACACTTAAACTACCAGTCTAAAAGACTCTCTCTGTCCATAATGTTTTACGTCTGTATGTTTTTCCAGCACTGTGATTTCTATTGTCAGTTTATCACAGAGTATGTGGGTTACTTGTGAATGTGTACGTGTGTTCTTGCTCATCTGCACAATATTTTGCAAAAAGGCAGATCGGTGTATAGCTGTTGCCATAGCAACTGTGCAACCTGTCTTTGTTTCTTGTTCATTGCAGGAGTGTTTTTCTCACACAGGGATAAGGGAAAAAAACCCTCTGGTTTATTTCCACTCTCTTTTAGTTCGATTCTTGATGCCACTCCAAATAAATACTTGTTGTGAACTTTAACCTTGTGGAAAGTCTCATTAAAACAAATGGATGAGACTATTGTGTGCAACAGCCTGTAACATTTCACTTATACAACACTCATATGCTATAATACAGCATGTTGTGCAGCAAACACCCACACAGTTTACAGTCCTGTACACTTCTTCTGCTGCTCGGTCTTGTCCACTTTATAGATTCAATCAAGTTAGACTTTTTTTCATGCTTCTCATTTAAACTGTGTTGTAGTGATGTTTGTGTTAAAATTGTTTGTTATTCCCATCTTAAGCAATTTATTATCTCTTGATGATACTGTGCCAATTATTCTGTTGTTGCATTCAACAATTTAAAGCTTTTATCTAAACCAGCAAGCTGCTACACTCTGCATGTTGAGCTGTAAGACCTTCTGATTCGGATAATAATGAGAGTAGGTGTGGGTGAGATGACTTGTTGACAGTGCTGACAACGAGAATAAATATAATTTGTGTATATGTTTTTCTTGTTTTGCACAAATGTTGTGTTTTTTAATTGTCACAAGCTCCACTTGTTTCTCTCTTACCTGAATTGAAAATTTCTCCTCTGTGGGGAATTAACACTCAGTCAATCGCTTGGAGAGGCATCTCAGCCTAATGTCAAATAAACTATATTTGGCTCAGGAAAGGCTCCTAGACTCAAGTAGTCTGTTTATGTCTGCACACATACACACACCTACCACCTTCTGTGTAATCCCCACACAGATAGAAACATATATTGGATCTTCCAAAGAAGTTACATTTCTCTTTTTAACCCACACACATACATGTACAAAAAATACACACATGCTCAACTCTCAACTCCATGGTTGGTCGTGTGTCATGTGACCGACAAGGGAGGAGGGGGAAGGAAGGCCTTGGCTTAATTAGGCTGAGGCAAATAAGTGAAGATGGAAGAGGACACTGTTGTCTGGCGCCTTGGGGCGTCTCAGCTCCTGCAGGCTCATCCGTCATGCACAAATACACACAAAAACACACTTGCATGGAGAAACCCGCCCTAGTTTGTGTTTGTATATTGTTTTAGCTTACATGTGTTTTTTTTTTAATGATTCCAGTCAGCATCTATTTTGCTGTCACGTTAAATTCTGAGGCCAGTAAGTAAAGATGGAAGAAGACATATAATGGAATTATCAAAATATAGTGATTATGTGTTATTTGTTTTTCCATAACACCAAGATGAAATGTGCCTCATACGTTAAGGCACAGCATAGAATAAATGCAGCCTCAATCTGATTACATGCCACACATGCAGTAAGTAGTTTTCCTCACAACAGCAAGGCACAGTAAAGTCATTTACTTAGTTGTCTGCAACTCTTAATCTGTATCTAACAGCTGTGGCTGCACTTTTTTGTCCCATTACTCTATAACAAAAATTTACTGACACCAATGACAAAAAGTGCATCATGTTTTATAGATGCATTTTCTGATAAGTAACATTAAAAACATCAACAGTTGTGCATTTCCTATGATGTCATGCTAAAAGTATTATTTGAAAACTTTGTTTGCAGTTTAATACAGATTTGATAAAGCGTTCAAAGATAGCAAACAATAATGTGTTGAGGTTTGTCCTGTGATTCCTCAGTGTTACGATCAATCAGAATAAGAAATGCAGGCTCTGCTATTGCCAGGAAATGTAGAAATATAGATTTAAATAATAACAGGACATATCAAAGCGAAAAAATAAATATTCTCATCAATATATGTATATACATATATATGTACACCCATAAGGTGCAATTTCACTCGCCACAAAACAACAACAATAACAACAAAAGGCAACCACACAACTCTGTTTTGTGTGTGATGGTTTCTGCCTCTCAAGCTTATTATTTTTTTATGTGACTGGCATGTGTGAGAGCATGTGTTCAAGTTTTCTCACAAGCACTTACTGACATAAACCAACACTTTAGGATCATCAAAGATTGTTGTCAAAGACAGAAAAAATAATCATCAAAAACTGTAGTTGAAGACAGACAGCAACTTCAACAGCACACACACACACACACACACACACACACACACACACACACACACACACACACACACATATTTATCCACAAACATGCACACTCACACACATAATTTCTGTGAAACTGCTCTGGATGGGTCACATGTTACAGTGATCGGTCCTGCTGATGATCTGTCTCAACACATGGAG
>OMLM01009582.1:0-13480 GCA_900302695.1 Helostoma temminkii
CACATAAATAGGACTTTAGCCAAGCAAGAGCCAGACCAGACACACCAAATTTGTTCTCAAGTCGTTCAAGAAGTATACCATGGTCTACGGTGTCAAAGGCTGCACTGAGATCCAGTAGGAGAAGAACAGATGTGGAATTGGAATCCATATTTAACAAGAGATCGTTTACTACTATGGTAAGTGCAGTTTCAGTGGAGTGACAGCACTTGAATCCAGACTGGAAAGGTTCAAAAAGATTACTGTTAGATAAATGAGTTGTGAGCTGTTTAGCTACTACCCTTTCCAGTATTTTGGAGAAGAACAGGAGATTAGAGACTGGCCGATAATTATTTAGTGACTCTTGATTGAGGTGTGGTTTCTTCAATAATGGTTTAACCACAGCAGTTTTAAAGCTTGTGGGGACGATGCCGGTTGACAGTGATACGTTGACGATAATCAGCATTGAGGGTCCTAGGACTGGCCAAAGATCCTTGTACATTGCAGCCGTTAGAGGATCTAATCCGCAAGTTGTAGGTTTGAAAGCCATCACCAACTTAGATAGTGATTCAAATGAAATGGTCTCAAACCTCATGAAAACAGAGACTATCTGCTGTCCAACATAATGATCGACTTGTTCCACATGAGGAGATGATAAGCTATAAAGTGTAAGGAATTAAGAGAAGGTTTCTTTTGTGTGAATTTACAACCATGTCAAAAAGAAATCTTGGATTATGTTTATTGTTGTTTATTAATTGAGAGTAATAAGTAGCTTTTGCTCTAGACAAAGCGTGCCTATAACTCAGCACAGAATCATGCCACTGAAGGTGAAGAGATTCAGACTTTGAAGTTTGCCACTTACGTTCCAGTCTCCTGCAGGTCTGTTTCAGAGTTGCAGCTGAATCCAGGAGACTGGATAAGACTGTATTCAATTGGTATAATTGTCAACCAAGTCTGATGATACAGTCAATGAAGCCAGAGCTGTCTGGAGTTCTGAGAAAACTTGGACCAATGTGTCGCGTGGTAAAGACATCTGCACTTATACTCTGCGGACAAGTTAATGATGCTTTGAATCTGATAAGATAGTGATCTGACATCACTGATGTGACAGGGGAAACAATCATATTAGAGATCACTATACCTTGTGACAAAATCAAGTCAAGAGTGTTGCCATTGCAATGGGTTGGTTCATGCACAAACTGGATAAACCCAAAAGAATCCATAAGCGTCATAAAAGATTTACTCAGAGGATCTGAGGAATTATTTACATGAATATTAAAATCTTCTATAATGGCAATATCATCACAGTGAGTGATCAGATCTGAGATGAATTCTCCAAATTCCTCTAAAAAAATCTGAATAGGGGCCAGGTGGTCTGTATAATAACAACATGAAAAGAGTCCATTTCCTTGACCAGGGCAGTTCGTCATCAAGGTAGACTGCTTTAAAACAAGAGCTTCAAATGAGCTAAAGGTACAATAACACTTAGAGGTGAGATTAGAGGAGATCATTTCATTCCCCTTCCTAAACTGCCATCACCCAGAGACACTGCTTCACAGACCTGCTTCTAAATCCTACCTTCCGGATTCATCCCTGTAACACACAGAGGTCCCCGGTTCACTGCCGAGTTCTGTTGACTGTTGGGGATCTTTGTCAGCCAGTCATCTGGTTTTCACTCTCAGTCTAATGGTTAAACTGAATATCTTAATCAGGAGCTGGAGACCTGCCTCCTACTTCTGTGCTCCAGAGAACCCTTCTTCTTGGTTAGAATGTGGTTTGGGTTGAGTGCGCACATAATTCGTTGCCATCTGTCTCCACAGGGTTGACTCCTTTCTAAATCGTTTATGGGTATCAGTCTGTTCTCTTCGAAGCCAAGGAAAAGAAATGATCAATTCCATCTGTCTAAGCCTCTGTTTGCAGATGCCACCTCGCTTAGAGGACAGCACGCTCTACTCTGCTATGAACTGTCTCCACCTACGAAAGATAATAATAATTACTGATACTATATTAATCTCTCTGGGGAAATTATTTGTGGACAGGCTGCCCCATTCAGGCACCAAGAGGACAGTGGTTCAGTGTCTTGTCCAAGAACACTTCAACATGTAGACAGGAATGGAGTAAACCAGGAGTCAAACCACCAACCTTGGGGTTTCAAAGATGACTGCCCTACCTTCTGAGCTACTATCGCAAGATGGGCAAACACACAGCACCCTTCTTAGCAGCACGGTAAGCAAGTGTGGCTCTTCTTTCTCTGACATTAGCCTGGGTGTTCAGTGCAAGACACTCTTCCTCAGGTTAATCGACCCATTCGCTATCACTGAAGTGATCAAACCTGTGGGAGTTTGTTTACGCCTCCCCAAACCACTCAGAATTCACACCACCTTCCACGTCTCAAAAGCTAAACCAAAAGTCAAGAGTGGTCTCTCAGCTTCAGACAAACTTCACCGCTCATCACCTTCTGCACTGTGAGTACCATGGTTCTCATTCCCCTGTCAGTTCTCTTATCCTTTTTTTCTCCAAGTGATATATCTCCAATCTGCAGAATATCTACCGGAAGAATTCTCCCACATGCGACTCCACGAAGCAGCATAAACATTGCTTTTCCTCCATTCTTTCTGTCTTTATTTACTGATCCCAGTCTGAAGTAAACCCTCATAAATTCTTCCACTCAAAGAAAAGTAGAAAAGAAAGGTACTCCAGAAGGAAAGACAACAGTGCATTCAAATTTGATGTTTTTGATAACATACATGTACAAGGGGCTGATATTATCCACCTAATTCAGTGACAGGCAGTTGTTCCATAAATAAAATATGAGGTTTTTATACATTTATGCAGTTTTACAGAATAATCAAAATTTGCAAAAAGTGACTAGCAACTAATGCTGTAAAATAAATAAACAGTACCTCAAAATTCTACTTAGTACTGAACTTAAGTAAATCTACTTACCACCTCTGGGAGATGATTCTACAAGTTTCTTGAACTTTTCTTGAGGAGTTGAACCCCATTCTTTTCATATTCTCCGGTTTGGTGAATTATGGTGCATTTTGTAACTCTTCCACAATCTTTCATAGGTGTTCATTTAGGATTAAATCTACTGGCTGTAAAAGCCCTTGCATACGGTATTATTGCCATCATTTGCAGGCTCTAACCATTCAGAGACTCTTTGTGGGATTTGGATGGGGGCACTGTCATTCTGGAAGAAACTACTCCCATCAAGACAGAAATGTTTCAGTGATCATTCAGAACAACTTTTCATTGATTGCAGTGACCTTTCTCTCTAAGGGGACAAGTGGACCCAAACCAATTATTACAGTATAACGGATTTATCACAGTATAACAGCCAGCATTTTTTTTTTTTTATATCAAAAACTATTGCCTAGCACTGGCTTACAATGTGGCAGTTTTATGCAAGAAGTTTTTTAACTGTCGCCAGCACAATTAATATCAAATACAAACTATTACTTTAAACTTGTCAAACCCCTCTTACATCATAAACCACTTCTCTTCTACATTGGTATATTCCGAACTGTCCTCTATTTCCAAATACTGTAATTTTTCTTGCTTTTGCTTATGCTGTTTACAGTAATATCGATCTATAATATTTACAGTAGCAATTGTGGGCAATATACTGTGGCCTAAAAACAGAACTCGCTAAATGAACATATTGATATTGGTAAAATTGCAGTGAAATTGCTGTTTCTTGTGTTTGTGTAACAATGAGAAATTGTGGGGGTTTTGCCTGACAGCAATTTGTTTTAAGCCAACAGGGAAAGTCACTAAGACCAGTGACCACTAATACCATAGCGCTGACTGAAAAAGTCTTCCAAGTCAACTGTAATAAACTTTCTAGCAGCTTACAGGAATAAAAGGAAGGTACGGTGCATTCATCACAGCTGAGACTGCATATCCATGAACTTGTTAAACAAAACAGAAAGTATCAGTGCACACAAAATAATGTTTATGTAGAATAAATGCTTTAGTTTTAGGAGGCAGAAGTTGTTCTTGAATTATTTCCATGAAAAAGCTGATTTTTCAAATTTGATAAGCTGTAATGTGGGTAATAACCTAATACACATTACTCTGGCACAGCCCAAGTGCGCAGTTAAAACTGGCACAAGTACAAGTCACTAACTCAGAATCTAACTGTTTTGTTGGACAGTCTGTGAGTCTAACAGTCTATCTAATAATTTTATTTAATAATAATTTAATTAATTTCTAAGATAAGATTTTTTTGGGGGGTTCAGCAGAAATAGAGCCACAGCTAACAGGTTAATTTGCCGGCTGTTTGGTGCAGATTTATCCAAAAGTTTCCACTGAAAAGAAGCTGCTTGATAAAACAATAATAAATGTATGAGCTATGATACCAAAACAACAGCTACACTACATACCTCTGACAGACAGTGGAATACTCCTTAGAGCTAAATGATTCGGTTGATTCATATACATGAGCAAAACCTTTCCCATTTTGACAATGAGCTATTGTAGCAGCAGGATGTAGGGAGAGACAGAGAAGCGAAGGATTGATTTTCAGTCTCACACTTTTCACACAGCCCCCAAGGCTGCATTTGTAACATTGCATCGATTTATTTTTAGCCGTAACCCAAGCCAAATTAGGTTTCTTGCCCTCGATTTAAACAAATCAGTTAATACCATGCAGCCCATCTTTTAAAATAGGTTTCCTGTTGTCTGCCCGTAAAGTAGTCATATAAAATGTATATATGTAAATTTACCAGCAGAACCCATTTCATGCAGCAGCAGGATTATCCCTTACAGAAATACCCTTTCAAGTATAGGAAATGAAATAATAACATGCATTTCATTTCGAACAGTGCAAGAAGCTGCAGTGCATAAAGGTTCCTCTGCAACCTACCGTATGTGAGGCAGATATTGAAGTCCGAAATAACTGTGTAAAATTTGCATATTGCAACAGGACAAAATTAAGACTCAATGAAGGCCTAAACTACTCATACTTTCAGTAAGATGTCAGAAGAAAACATTACCAGAGAACAAAGAAGATACATAAATAGAATTAATAGAATTGTTTTTGAATCAAATATTACTGGAATCAGCACAGTCTCTTGCCAGGAATACTGATACAGTAACTTCCCTTTTGACTTGCAGCACATAGAAACAGTTACTGCTTTGGTTGCAGTCTAGCAAATGACCATGGTAATGACCTTTCTTTTTCTTATGTGCTGACACAGAACAGAAACAGAGACAACGGCAATCATTAGCTGAGTCTCTGAACTATCACATCTGTTGCAAATTGAGAGTTTGAGGTGCATCTAAAATTCTTCAGCTGGATTACAGATTTTGCTGTTGAGCCCATGCTTATGTACTGGAATAAATGGTGCAATTTTGAAAGTAAAAAGCTTATAATCAAAATTACAACCAGGACTGACAACAGAATACAAAATTATGGCATTTCATACGGTATGAGTTTAATAAATTCTACAGCAAAAAAAAACTTAAAAAACATTGTGCAACAAGAATAACAAAATACAGTATACCAAAATACAACCGATCTTAAAAATGTAACAAGTGCTTAATGTATTCTTCTCTTCAATACTTCGCTATCTGTGTTTGGAGCTTCAGCACCCGTGCTGTCCCAACTGCCTTCTTAAGTTGAGGGCAGTGTTCCTGGGTGGCCACAACAAGCACCCTGCATCCTCCAGTTTCACTTAGGAATCTCCTTAGAGACTCATCAAACAATGTGTTCCTTTCTCTGTAGCCGTCCAACAACAGCAGAGACTCACTGGACCTGGTTAACATAGTCCTCAGCTCATCCTCTGTTGATATATTTTCCTCAAGAGAAAGCTGAGTCAGTATTTCTTGAAACAAGTCACCCTTCACGGTACTGCAGTCAATATATAAGAGAAAGCGAAGAATGCTGAGATTGAGGAAACTAGACAGGGCATGGGTGGGTCCTTCAGTCCAACAAGAGACAAGGATGTGAGCTATGTCTGTTTTTTCATTTCTTGTGGGTCCCTCAAGAAAAAGTGTTTCTCCAGCTTCTGGGACTAAAGCTTGAAAATTCACAGGCTGGCCCTCACTGTAAAAAAATAAGCAGAATTCAAATTATGAGCTGCACGAGTCTGTAGAAATATAAACACTCAGATTTTAGTTGCTGTACATCCACACATAAACATTTAAAATCTATTTAGAACTTTACACACAAGTTTGTCTGAAAAATATGATCATTTGTGTAGCTCTGTTGGAGTAAAAATTCCTCCACAAACAAGGAATGAAAGGCTGTTGTGAGACAGGTGCAAATGTAGTGCAAACATTTATCTTAATAAAAATGTACTTTTTGTCCCATTAGCAGTGACAGTTAAACACAGAAATAAGTTGACATGTAGGCCTAGGCTATACACCACATAGACTTGAATGAGAGCACAACTGGGCCTAGTATTAATCCCTGGGGGGACATGACTCTTAAAGACATTGAGCTCCACAAAATGAGTACAAATAAACTCCTCTTTCTTGGTAGAAGAACTTTTATGTCAGTTGGATGAACAGTAAGCTTTAGATCTTGAAAGGGGCTTTAAAGGAAAAGCAATTTACAATAAATATCCATTTATGGGGAGACAGTTTGATATTCTCAGTGCTTCAATAAAAAAAAGCACAGAAAATATCAAGGAGAACTGCAGTTGACTCACAGTTTTCCTTTTGGTTTTTGGTTTTACAAGAGATTATAACAGAAAGCGATTCCGGCATTCTTACGATAAATTTGGAAATGCATATAGGTGACTCACTTGTTTTGCAGCCTGTAACGCAGTTCTTCTATATCAAAGGTGCTTTGGAAGGTGCAATAATGGTCTTTCAAAAACACCCTCAGATTTTCCTTCCTGTCATCTGCAGACAACAAAACAGATCTGCTTCCTGATCATGTACACAAAAAATATTTTGTTTTTTAGTAGAATACAAAGAAAGGAAATAAAACCACAAATACAAAGCAATATGTAAAATCAACTGGAAATGGAAACCACTAACAACACTAGTCATAAGAGCTTACCTTCACTGAAAATAGTTCTTTCTTCCTCAATTTCATTATTTATTTGTGGGCCTGATGAAAAGAAAAATATTGTTAGAAAACTTATACAGAGGATTTTAGTTTTAGCCTACACAGCCTAATACAAGGGCTTTGTAGCTTTCCAAAATGATTCATTTAACAGCCACTTTCATTTTCAATGAGTAAATTGCTACTTATTTTATCTCTGATTTATAAAAAGCAGGTAGGTGTTTTTTCCATTCACACGCAAATTAAAAGAAAACAGCCAATTAACTCATGAGAAGATCTAGCACAGCCAGGCCACAAATGAATGGATGACACAAACTGTGAAATGAGCTTTTGTGGAGGAGAAAACCAAGATCAGTTTCAGGATGCCTCTAAATGCATGATGTCAACCCTCTCTGTGGATAGTGACAGAAACGCTGTCATCTAAAGTATGAATGTACCATCAGCAATTTGACTAAACTCAACAAAGACATACTTGTGAAGAACACCTTTTGTAATAGGTTTCACTGTTGTTTGAGGTACCTGTTAGCTTCACAGCTTTTCAAAAGTACTTTGCCATAGCAATGAGGCTATAAAGCAATTTTGTTTGTTTTTTTGTTTGTTTGTTTGTTTGTAAGCAATTCTAGGTCTTAGGTCTGTAAGCAATTCTAGGTCTCATTGCTTACATAAGGTCTCATCTTATTTGCTAAATTAAGCTTTTATATATTAGATGTCAATTAGCCATAATTATTGATTATTGCTATTTATTAACATATGAGTTTATTAACATATAAGTTATCCTATACTATTTTAGAAGTTACCTGGCTAACTGAGTAATCCTGCTTGGTGCAATACCCCACCTGGATTCTAATTTCAAATTTTATACAAAGCCAAAGATTATTTATTTATTTATTTATTATATATTGCACTTTTAGCAGCAAAGTAAACTGGGTGGCATTTTTGCTGGCATTTTACTTTTTCTATCATACATATCAACTTGTGTCATAAGTGCATTGTCAATTTGTTATTATAAAATAGTTTGAACTACTGGAGTAAGAGCAATATAACATTTAGTAACCACATTTGTGGTTTTCTGTAGAAATTAATGACATGCAACACTAAAAAATAAGAAAAAGCTCTGTTTAGACTCACAGGAAGCAGCAGAAATAGGCCTGGCTCGATCATTGACGAGAAGGTTCCTCGTGCTGAACCCTATTTAAACAAATGCAATTAGTGTTTGTACAGTTTGTATGTGTTTAAGCAATAATTGTGAATAATGTATGTTCACTGATCAGCTCCAACATTAAAACCAGCATGGGCACTCTGAGCAGTCTCTGGCTATGGAGGATCAACTGGGCCAAGCTTTGATACTCTGTGTTTTCTGGTACTAATCGATCATAGCCAGCAATTTGTGCTACAGTAGCTGTGGACCACACAGGCTGTTCGCTCCTCATATAGATCAGTGAGTCTTGAGTTTCTATGACACTTTCACCAATCTATCAGTTGTCCTTCCTGTCCTTTCTTGGACCACCATTGGTAGGTACGGACCACTACATAGCAGAAACGCTGCTATGTAGTGCGCTGACCCAGGCCTCTATGCTCTTCTCAAAGTGGCTGTCTGTGTTTCCTTTTCCACCACATAAACTCCAAGAACTGCCTGTTCACTTGCTGCCTAATGTTTCCCACCCATTGACAGATTCGATTGAAACAAGATAATCAATTCGATTCACATGTTGTGGCTGATCATTAAATGTGTATACAGATAGAATAAATCACTTAAGCTGTTTGATAAAATCGTATTAAAATGAGACAAAATCATTTTAAAAGCATGTCTTGATGTGTTTTTTAAAATGAAAAACAGACATTTTGCTATGAAAAAGTGCTATATAAACAATTGTGTTTTATGCATGAACAAAATTTTTAACCATACCTGATACTAGTTGAAAACTGTCAGCGCAGTTTTCCTGACCCATAACTGACTTATTGTGTTTCAGGTTTCTTATCATGTTTACACATTTATATACAGTGTGATAAGGCTTGTGTTAAAATGATTAATATTTGTTTGGGGGATTATGCACTAAGCAGACGTGCTATACTGAAAAACCACCCATGCATTTACAAATAACCTCAAATTCCCCTGTCGCAAGACCAAACTGGGTGTTTCCAAACTCAGTGACTTTCACCTATGTCAGTTTGAAAAAAGCAAAGTCATGCTCAGCACAAAGTCACATGCTAAGAAAACTCCCTCAGAAGCCATATGACAAACACCACGATGCCAAATCGAACAATACCTAAACACTTCCTCTTTTCACTGACAGGCTAATTTGTACCAACACAGTCACAGCTTTTACATTTACTGACAGTTAGTTCCTCTGCTCATTTGACAGAAAACAAAAAGTTAACAGCTGCTGATGCTGATTAAGGAATTCAGCACTACCGCATAGTATGAAGTGAAACAGAAGGCAAATTTTAAGCCCTGGTTCAAAATTAAAGTTGTTTTGGTGAGTTCTACTGAATGTTGTACTCTGCCATAAGTCATTTAATTCCTATGTGCCATTATCTCAATGGACTGAGACAATAAACATAAACCAGAGTAACAAAGATATTACAGACAGGCCTCATGAAATGCAATGATTCACCTGGCCTGTTACCAAACATCTGGCTTATCCAGTGTTATTTCCTGAAATATTTTTCCAGTGTACACCCTAAAGGGAAATCCCATAATATTTCAACGCATTATACGTTTTGGCTCTAGAATGAAAGTCCCAGTGGCCAAGACAATTGGCTTGTACTACAGCATATACATATCTTACTGTGTGCCACTGTAGATTGTAAATTATGACTTAATATACAAGTGCAGGAACAATCTGTTACTCCTGTCACTGTAATATTTCACCATGGCTGTATGTGGAATTATGATGCGTTGTTTATGCCAAAAGCAACTTTCCATGTGATGTAGATTTTATTGCTCATCAGATTTCTAATTTTGACACTTAAGCTACACCTCCTGAATGTGCTGAGCAACTACGTTATAATGTAATGTCTTTATGGAATTGAGGGAGTGATTACCTTTTTGTCGTCGATAGAGTAACACTGCAGTGGCGATGACAGCCATTACCACTCCTATGCTCAGTATAACGATGAGAGCATCATTTTTTGCTTGCGCAGCAGGTATTTCATCTGTGAGGGTGAAGAGTGAAGAGGGATTAAACACTCATAGGTGAACAATGACCTTGTCAGG
This sequence comes from Helostoma temminkii, assembly GCA_900302695.1. Classification (NCBI taxonomy): domain Eukaryota; kingdom Metazoa; phylum Chordata; class Actinopteri; order Anabantiformes; family Helostomatidae; genus Helostoma; species Helostoma temminkii. The sequence goes on from OMLM01009582.1 coordinate 10,215, forward strand.
ATAAGAAACGTGTGACTGATGTCTGCGCTTTTGTGGTTGTGGAAACAACAAAATACCAATATAACAATTGCAAACTTCCCCTAGAGACTCATGATCTAAAATATATAGCTATTAAAATGTTTATGCTTATGTGGTCATTTTTTAATCAGCTGTGCAAGCAGTCAGCTCTTCTTTTATATGTTTTCATGGTGTTGTATCTACAGGACATTTGCTTTTTTTAGCATTACAGCATCTAAATTCAGAAGAAGAGTTACAGGAAAACACTTTCATATTTTTATCTTAAACATACTGCAACCACCACATAAGCAAAGACTTTTAACAGCCTACATTCACACATGCACACAAACAAGCCACAAATTCCAACCAAGAGTAACACCACATGTAACAGGACTCCTACACACTGATAAATCATCCAAAACTCAAACCCACCAGTTAAGTGTTCAAACACAACCTACAGCTTCACCTAGAAGCAGGTTTCAAATCTTGTAACTGTAAAAACTGTTCGGTGGAAAAAAATGCTCATACAGAATATGCTGAATAGCTCATTTTTGGAGCTATACAGTTACAGTCAAACAGGAAACATTGGCAGATCAGTAAATGTTTCCTGTTTTCTTGGGCTTCACATAGTTTTTTGTTGAGCTGCCTCACTTAATTACTTACTTACACAGTAAGTACTCTAACTTGTGTTTGCTCGCTTCTCATTTGACACTTTTATCTTGTCTGTCTGCTCGCATATTCTTCCCAGTTACATATCTTGAGCACTGAATTGTACATGAAATCAAGTTTTACCTGGAATATAAAACGTTGCAGAGTGCCCATCCTTTGTAAAGATACATGTGTAGTTGTTTCTGTCTGATGAGTTGACGTATAACTGACTGGTGACTTTAAAAAGTTGTTCAGGTGTAGAAACAGCAGATGTGTTTGGACTGGTTATCTGCAGGCTCCCATACTGCCACACAACAGATGTGTTAGGGTATCCCTCAGATTCACAGGTTAGCAGCACATGCTTCTCTTCAGCCTTCTTAATGCTTTTTGTCACCACATTGTAAGGTGCTGAGGAGAATCAACATGTGCGAAATTAGAACAAATGCATGTTTACATTAGCACCACTTTGATATCAGATTAAAATTATGAGCAAGATATCTTGCGTAGTCACCTACTGAAAGAACTATACTGAAAAAAGCTATTGAGAAGATTTAAAATAAGCAGAAGGGCATTCATTTTTTTATTAAATTGAGTAACATTAGTCTTAGCTTCACTTTCAGTTTGAGTAATACTCTAACCCCCCAGTCTGACCATCTTTTGTGGCTATTGTGCAACATCATTCCCAGAACAAAGCTCTTAAAGTATTTGCCTAAAAACCTAAAGGTTAACATTGTTGCAGACTCTGTACTTACCTGTAACAGACAAAGTTATTGTTTTATAGTCAGCTCCTCGTTCTGTCTGTACCAAACACCGATAGGTCCCAGAGTCATTGATCCTGAGGTTGGAGATCTGTAGTAAAGTAATAAAAAATGCTTTAATGTCTTCACAAACTGTAGTGATCATCCAGGCTATCCCAAAAGTGCTTGTTCTGTGGAAATTAAACCTGCTAAAATTTCTTGAACACATTTCAACTGGAAGGTTTCCTGAGCTCTAAGCTGTCATCTGGACTCCAATTCTGAGTAATTGTTGAAACCCTAACCCTTGTTATAGACTTTCAATCCTTGTGACTCCCAGTCATACATTCTGTTGCATTAACCCACTCTAGTCTATACATACTATACTATAACACAAGCTGAAGAACTCCCTAGTAAAAGTTATAGTCAATGTATTAATTTGTTTTAATCAAAACACAGCTGTTTTCTTTAATATTGTGAACAGTTATATTAATAGGTGGATGAACAAGGAATCCAGTAAAACTTCCACACCATCCTGATGTTTATCCAATCAGTGGGACGTTTGAACTTCACTATAGCAATAGTGGATGGACAATTGTTAACATATTTATCTACTGGAATTTAAAGGAAATAGCTAATCACCTGCCCAGCAAATGTTATCTAAATGTGAACACACCACTGCCAGTAATTACCTGTAACTTGGCCCAGCCTTCTTGCAGCTCCTCAGTGAGAAGTTTTACTCTGCCAAGATACTCCTGAGATCCAGAGTGCCCCACCCTGTTTTCCCACTGGTACACTTCCCGAACTGCAGTGGCAGTATGCAAGTGCCAGGTCACCTTAAGTTCAGCGTCAGGTTTGGATGGTTTAGGCTGAAACCTGCAGCCCATCACAACATCTCCTTCGAACTCTGAGTTGTACACAGTTCTCTCTGCCTCAACAGTGAACAGGACTGCAGGGAAATAATTCATCAAGTAACGTCAGGACTAATGAAAAATTGCTCCAGAGCTGTCAAATGCTACTAAGCAAACAATATACAAAAGCAAATTATTATTATTTCAGACAGGACCAGAAAGGATCTCTGTTTAGTTATGTTCATATTCAGAGTCTTATTTACTCATAAATGTCTTCATTGTTGTATACTTGATATAATTTATATACCTGAGAGAGATGGCTGAAACAGAACTTGCAAAACTACAAAAAGGGCCCAGTCCATTTAGACCTAAGGAAGAAAAAAAAACAGCCTGTTGAAATCTTTTGCTGAAGTTACTGGCATCATGAGTCATTTTAGTGAAGAAGCCCAGATGTGAATTCCACAGTCACACAGGCTGATCTACTTTCTTCTGTACTCTGTAGGACATCACAAGAGGCATACATTGTAATTCCCAATCTCAACACCACTTAACCTCATCCACTCTGTTACTTACCCTTTGACTGATTTGTGATAAGGAAACAAAAATAGCACAAAGATACTGATGTTTTACTCCAGAACTGTTTCAACCCACACACAAGTTTTTTTCACTTAGTAAACATTTGATATAGTTGAGGGTTGTGGGTGGTTTATTGAGTGCCCTATTAATACACGATTAGTAAATGTCTGTGCTGCTTTCCTGTAAAGTGAAAATTGAAACTACTGCAGTTCAGTAGAACACTTTATGCACTGATATGAAACCTCAGTGGGCTCACAATAGGCAAGTACATCAAATTAGTGAATTGACTGCACTTAGAGTTATTAAAAAATGACTGACACCATGTTTACTATGCAAAGTTAAGTGAGAGGTGTGAAATAAGACTAGATTATTTTAAACATTTTGGTAAATAGTGATAAATGTGTAAATTTTGTATGTATTAAAAACTATAGGCAGACAACACACACAAAAACTTAATAAC
>OMLM01009583.1:0-14499 GCA_900302695.1 Helostoma temminkii
AGGCATCGGGGAAGGCATTACAACCCATAATTTAAAGAATATTTCATGATCAGAATACAGAGGCCATAACACAAGATTCAAACACATCAGCAAGAGAAGAAGCATAATAATAATAATAATAATAATAATAATAATAATAATAATAATAATAATAATAATAATAATAAAAATAAGCTTTATTGATAGAGAACTTTTCTAAACTTGCATTACAAAGTGCCTCACAGTAATATAAAACAGAATTAAAAGGAGAACAATAAAACAACACAGCAAATGTCAAAAAATAAAACAAAATAAAAGATTATACAAAACATTCATAATAAAAAGAATCAGGAAATGCTCACAGATAAGTTTTAAGTTTTTAGAAGGCATTTAAAAGATATTTGAGTAAAGAGTCTTCTGGTCTGATATCCTCAGGCAGGGCATTCTAAAGTTTAGGGGCTCAGACAGCAAAGCTCTGTCACCTCTAGTTTTCAGTCTAGGTGCAGTCACAGTTGTGTACCTCGTGCAAGACTTGGGTTCGTGTGTGCAGACATACTTTCATTACGGAACACCCAGGAAAAGAGAAAACCATTGGATGGAGTAATACGAAAATCAATAGTTCATTGGCCATCTAAAGGTCACTCCTGGGGCAGGAGCCTACAGCCAATCACAAAGTGTCAATGAGGATGAGTGTAAAGTAGAAGCAGTGTTACAAAAGCTGGAAAGCACATAGTGCATGCTGTGCACTTTTAGACCATAAAACTCATGGAAACCAAAAGAAACTAGAATTATTACAGTAGTATTCATCCACTCAGTTTACAAGCATGTATGTCTCATATTTTAATCAACATCAATTTGGTCAAAAGTCAATATATCTCCCATTCTCATCCTTGCTATATGTCAGAAACACCTGGAGGGAATTTCATTATATTGGCAGAAATGTGAGTAAATATGAGTGTGAGTGTAAAGTAGAGCTTCAGTCAGAGGCACAGCTCCACAATTCTAGTTCAGACAGTGATGACATTTCTGACAGTGAAGCCTGCAGATGCTTTGATTTATTATCTATCTACACAACATCCAGACTGCAGCAACAGCTTTAACTCCCAAACAGCTGCATTCAGTGCATGAGCACAAACCTCAACATGCAGACTCTGTATGAGCGCATTTCCAAATGTACCCCTGTTAGTCTAGTCCAGTGAAAGACTACTTATGTGCAGGTGTGTTGATGAACTCTGATCCAAACTTTCTGGCTCTGAACGACTACACTGGATCCAACAATTACTTGAGGTCGATTACTTTTTTTTTCTTGATAAAATCCAGCTCGTCTGTACGCTGGAGCAGAAAATGTGAAAAAGAAAACCAAACAAAATAACAAATCTACAAACAAATCTACGACGACCTAGTACGTCACTGTGATTGTTAGAGCTTATGATAACTCATTGTTCATCTGAAGCCATGCACACTTATACACACTTATACCCTGTGAGCATTATATTCTAACAGGAAACAACACTTGATTCTCAGGGGAGATGCTGTCTTTTGATAAATGTCAGTTTTAATAATTTCCCCAGACTTCCTGCTCCACACACACACACACACACACACACACACACACACAAACACACACACACAGAAACAGTACATTTACAAGAACATGTGCACCTATATGTGCACTTTTCATTATTTTGACAGGAGACATGAAATACTCTCATCTCTCTGAGGAGCTGCTTTCTAATAGGTGAAAATCTCAGAGACAGGATTTGCTGCCGCTCCATTAAAGCTTTTCTGCAGCTCTGGACGTGCACGAGAAAAGGTCAAGCCACAATCTCTCAATAGCTGTTAGCAGCAATCACTCAATGACTGTTTTGGAATATTTCACCTTTTGAAATGTCAGCGGTTGACTTTTTCTTCTTTCTTTCTCTATACAGTCCAGTATGGTTGTTTTTGTCAACCCTCCAATGAACTTTTATTTACAAAGATAATGCAATAAAACCAGGTTACCACAAAATCTTAGGTTAATGAAGGGTAAGCAAGTTAACATGTTAATGTTGAAAGAGGCACCTGTGATAGCGGATAATGGTAGTTTTTAGATCACAGCTCCTGTAAGGCAAGGCTGCTGCAAATTAGTTGAGTACAATGCTAATGTGGCACTGGAGTCATTGTCACCAGTAGCCACTGTTTTGGTAGCTGTCTCCCAGCTAGCAGAACAAGACCCCTTACTCATCCCACAAAGATTGCACAGGCCATTCTGAAAAGATTAGACCAATAACTGAACACACATAAGAAAAAAAAAAAAATCTGAAAATTACATTCCTATGCAACTAAAGTGCACCCTTGAATAGGATTTTGTAGCAAACCTAATATAATGCAGTGCTTTGCTTTTGGTGGGTGGGATGGATGGTGGGCATACAGTGTGTAGGACTGACAAACCACAGACCCATGTTAGAGTCCAGAGTCCCACTTGAGGTATTATGTTTATGCAAGAAAGGCACTTTGGTTAGGGTTGGAGGCAGATATGTTTAAATTTTACCCAGGACATCATTTACCTTTATTGAGCCAGCGAAACTAACCACAAAAACTTTAATAATATTAGAGTCACAGCTGGGTTTCAATAATGTTCCCCACAAAAATGTATTAGTGATTGCTTTTTAATTGTGTAGACAAAAATTAAATTTTTACGAGACTGAGTGATTAAGTGTGACTAAGTATGTTATTACACAAGACCCCAGGTTAGGCTCAATTACAGTATTTTATTCATTTATTCTTTGGTCACATTAAGGTTATGATTATGACAAATAGTTGAGAACCATAGAGGCTGTGGTTAATCTAAAAAGAAGAGATGTAAAAGAAAAAGAAGTAAAAGTGTTTTGCAAGATGCTTAACTACAGATAATTAAAGAGAATGATGTTTCTGGGCACTGAAAACCTACAAAAAGGGACGTTGAAGAAGCAGCTCAATAGGCAGGAGTGTGTGCAGAAAAGTGGCATTTAAACTGCTGGGAAAAATAACCAAAACTAAAGCTAAATTAACAAGAGAAACATTGCTAAAACATGCAGCTGTTTCTGTTAATGCATTAGATTAACAGAAACATTTGTAATAATAATAACATACAAATCACTGTAAAAGTTAAAAATGGAATTGAGCTTAGGGAAAAGGCAAAGCAGGCCCTTTTTAGAGTCATGTATATGGGAAACCTGGTTTCCTTAATCGGGGTAGGAGATTAGAGAAACCTGATTTCCCTGCGTAGATTTCTCCCAGAGAACTCAGATTAGTGCAACATGTAAACATGTAACTGAGTTTCTAATCAACTTTTTACAAGAGCACATGTGCATGACAAAGGCTGCAGTTACTCTTCAGTCTACTATCAGTTGAGAGGAGTGGCTAATCCCACCTAAAGACTGAGCATAAAGGATCATGGTCACATGCAGTAATGTGTTAATGATGACATGCTGGAGGAGAATCAATAGCTGGTCCGGACTACTCGGATCAATAAGCGGTCCGCTACGACGTGCAGTTCTGGAGTAGGTAGTATTAGTTTAACTTCTGAAAGATGTAATCAACAGCAACAGAAAGTGCAAATGAAAGTAACATCTAAAAAAGTCACCTTTCACAGTTTTTTTTTTTTATTCAGTCAGTCAGAATGTCTGTTTGCATTTATCTCTGCCAGCGCTGTGAGCTCCTCACACATTAAAAATAAATAAATAAATAAATAAACAAAGAACACATTTTTGAGAAAAGGTCGTCTCTGTCTCTATGCAGTTAAAATCTGTGAAGCATGCTTCCAAAACAAGCCCAGGGTAGAGAGGAACTCACATTACTCTTGTATGTATATGCAGATTTACAGTAATATGTACACTCGTTCAACAATTCCCAAGAAACATGGTTTCTCTTAGTAATCTGATTACTTAGGAGCATGTAAATGGAGTCAAAGTGTCCTTCAGATGGATATAGAGCTACCAAACAAGTCCTAGCACACTGGGAAGAGTGATTTTTGTGACCAAAATCTACTATACTAATGTAAACAATTAGAAAAGAGATATGGATCATAAAGCCTTTAATGTGCATGAATTATACACTTTGTAGGACTCAACTGTATATTGAAAGATAAATGTAGCTCTGTGCCTCAGCAAATTGATGGATTCTATATTTTGCTTTTGTATAACACTATCTTTCTTTCTCTCATCACATTATGTCTGTCAGTTTCACTCATACTATCCTTCTTTCCTATAAAACCAGGGATAAGTGCCCCATCCAGGTTTCCATTTCACAGCTGATGATTCTCTATCTCTGCTTGCGTTCTTCTCATTTATCACTTCTTTCCCCTCGATTGCATTTTCCCTCTTATTTTCCTCTTTTACTCCAGCTTGGATCATCTCTAGGTTCCTTTCACTTCCTTGGTGTTACTCTCATATTTTCCTCATCCCTGGTTCAGATGTATTTTATTTTTGTTAAAACCTCTTTCTGTTCCTGTTTTGTTTACCCGATTGTCTTGTCTGTTATTGAGACAGCCCTCCTGTAAAATGCTGCATCGATCCTTTGTAGCTACATCTTAAAACAACCAACATAGATGAATTGCAGCTGGGCAGCCTCCAAAGGCTGCAGTAAATATGACACCTTCGTGATGTATTTAGAGGCACACGGTCTCACAGGGAAGGTGGGGGGATGGGTGGGTCATCAAAGCATGTGATTGAAGGAGACTGAAGTTTGAGTCCATTATGTATTATTTCAACCATGAGGACATTACATTGACAAAGGTTCATCATGTGTCATTAATTAAGCAGTTATTTTATGCCAAATCAAAGTTGTAACTGAATGTTTCAGACTGTTTAGTATGAAAAACTGTGTTATGCAGCTGCCATTTTGCAATTTCAACAAATGCCTGATACTGCAGGGGTGAAAATACAAAATATGGAGGTTTCACTGGACAACTTACTTCTGCTGCTCCACCCATGTTTCTCCTCCTGTCCTTCAATTTTTACTTTTATCTGTTTATTTCCTTTTTTCTTTCTATTACTAACCTTTATTTAACCAGATAAAAAACTGACCTGACCTGGCCAAGTTAAGTTTTAAATGAACATTACATACAACTAAAATAACTAAAATAAACAATAATTTAGATATTTCATACAATTTAACATAATAATATGCAGTGGTTGAACAAGAAGGAAGTTAAAAAGTTTAGAATCATGAGCACTGTCCAATGGACTCTGGTTGTCTGGTGATTAGAAAAGAACAAAAAGCTTTAAGTGAAATAAGTTGTAAGATCTTCAGTTCTGTTTGTAGAGTATTCCAAGCAGAGTGGGCATCTAAACTAAATGCTTGTTTCCCCAATTTAATCTGAACACGAGGAACATTGAGCTGAAGAACATAACTTGAACTCGTAGAGCATAGTGACTTTTGGTTCTTTGTAAAAGACGTGATAGATGTAGTGGAGCCATGTCAAGAAGAGCCTTGTAAACTAGCAACATCCAGTGGGTATGTCTTTGAATACTCAATAAAGGCCACTCAGCTTTGAAGTATAATTCATAGTGATGTGTTAGAAGACTACATCCCGTAACAAATCTCAAGGCACTGTGATAAAGTGTATTTAAAGATTGAAGACATTTGGATGGGGCACTCATATATAACACATCCCCATAATCAAACAAAGGTAAAAAGGCTGCGGATATAAGACATTTACGTACTCTGAGGGAGAAACAGGATTTGTTACGATAAGAAAACCCAAGCTTTACCCTCAATTTACAGACCAAGTTGGCAGTATGTGCTTTAAAAGAAAGCTCCTGATCAAGTAGAAAACCAAGATATTTATAACAGAAAACTAATCGCTTTTCCTTGGGCAGTTGTTATCAGTGAAGTATTTTCTGATAACTCACAAGAGTTTGAAAATACCATGACTTTGGATTTATTAGCATTTAAAACCAGTTTTAGTGTCTGTAAACGAAACTGGACAGTGTTAAAAGCAGATTGTAAGTATTCCAAGGCTTGAGCGAGTAAAGAGGAGCAACAATAATAATACTGTGTCATCAGCATGAAAGTGATACAAGACATTTGAGAGGTTGTCACATAGAATATTAATATAAATGGAAAATAAAAGTCCTAGCCCTGAGGCACTCCTTTAGAAATTTCTAGGAAGTATAAAGTAGTGCCAGCCAATTGAACACACTGTGTTCTATTAGAAAGACATTTAACAAACCAAGAAGTTGCTTGGCCTGATATGGCAATCTGTAATAAAGACTCGATCAAAAGTGAGTGATAAACAGTGTCAAATGCCTTAAAAAGATCAATAAAAAGGGCAACACAATATTTTCTTACATGGTGGGTCTGTAGCCCCTTTCACACTGCTTATTCATGGGTGTTTACCGCACCAACATGCTCCCATGTTGTTCTACATTAGGTGTACTAAACCACAATATCTCTGCGAAGCATGGAGAGGTAGTGCCAGAGGTGAGGTGAGTTCACCCCATTGTCTGCGTAAAACACCCAGAGTATTGTCACACATCAAAATCAGCATTGTTAAGTCAACACCTATGGAGTTTGAAGTTTGAAAGTGTCTACATAGGTTCACTCCACATAGAGAAACAACTACATTTTTGATAGTGTTAAATACTTAACACTATGACAGAGTCAGAACAACTCTTTCAGTAGCTGAAATTTAACACTAGTCAATAAACATTAATACTGAATTTCACAAAACAAAAGATCCAATGCAAAGATATTTAGCTCAGTGGTCCTATAATGATGCAATGAGCTACTGAACTCTGCACAGTCAGCAGCCTCACTTCCAAAGAGCAAAAAAATGCTAAAAAACAACTTTCTATGCACCTAAATACATTTTAAAAAAAAAATACATTAAATAAATAATAAAAAAACTTTCTTCCACTTGCATCTCATGAAAATGACACACTTCTGATAGTGCTTTGCTTTAAAGTTTTCCTCCCTGATTTAGTTTTTGCTTGCCTAGTAACTTTCACCTTAACACCATAGAAATTTTTTCACAAAATCGAACTCTTTTTAGAGCTGAATTGTATTTTGGAAACATTTTGTTGACAAGTACTGTTGACCAGTTCAGTCCTATCATACAATACCTCGAAACGTGTGCTTGTCATGCTCACTTGTACACATGCCTGTTGAAATCACAGCATTTGTTAGAAGACTTAACATGTTTGATGTCATTTCACTTGCATAACACTAGGGAACTTATGTTAAAATATGTGGGTGGAGTCTGATTACATCTCTCAGGAGTTAAACTAATACTACCTACTCCAGAACTGCACGTCATAGCGGACCGCTTATTGATCCGAGTAGTCCGGACCAGCTATTGATTCTCCTTTAGCATGTCATCATTAACACATTACTGCATGTGACCATGATCCTTTATGCTCATATTGTACTTGATGCACATTAAATGTTGATCTGAATCCTGAATGAAAATCATGTCTTAAATGGGTGAAACTAGCAAAAACATATCACAGTTCATCCACCAGTAATGTTTGTAGTCGATATAAGACATGTGGAGTGGGGGTACCTGTGTAACATCAACACTGAAGCACCTTCAGGACAGCTTTTTTAAATTAAATGTAAATGGGCATAGGTGCCTTAGAGAAGAGGGCACCTTCTCAGCAGTACAGGATTTCCGTGTAAAAAGGGCTAGAGTTTCTTGAGTGAGTTTTCTACTCACTTGGTCCCTCCTCCTTTTCTTTAGGAGCTGCTGAATCCCACAGTCCATGCGTCATTTTTGATATTTAAACACCATTAAACAACAGAAACCAAACCGTACTGAATGAGAAAACAATAGAATCTATTCTAATTTCACTACAATAATCATCTATAATTACCCTCGCCATTAATGTCAACTCAGATATTGATATCTTTATTTGCATGGGCCAGTGATAAAGCAATGATATATGAAATTAAATAATGTGATGTTTCATTACTTTGCTTTGTTAATGACAACACGTATCAACCGTTGAAGCATAACTCAGCACTGGGATTAGCTTCTGAAACACCTCCAGCGGAATGAAACCGTACTTAGGGCTGGTTCTAAACAGTACAAGGTCCAATCAGCAGTGTGCATATGTAGACAGCCCTGTCCTCAAATATGTCTGGCTACTTCACTTTTATTAAAATTAGTTTTTCAGGTATTTGGTCATTAACTAAAGTATATCAGAAATTTTTGCGATGATGATGGTGCGACAGAATGAGACCTGAAATCAAGCTACTGTGCTTTGTCCAGCTCTCACTCTCCCCTTTCCAGTATGCTAGTGTCTGCTACATTCTGCCCATGCAGTCAGTCACTATGCGATTACAATACATATGAAGCTACATTACATACTAATCAAGGACAGATAATTGGAATTCTCCGACTGGTTAGAAGAACAAGTCTAGTTCTAAAACACTGCCAAACATTCTGGGTCTTCCACAGCATCTCTCCACCTTAAGATACGCTTTGGAGCATATTTCCATTAAAAAAAAAACATTACATACTATAGCTTTTTAAAGAAACAACAAAGTCAAAAGTGTTCATCCACTGGGAAACAGGAATATCTGAAATACATTTGTACATACCATTTTGTGTAGGTAGATATAGTTATAGATATAGTTATAGATATACATAATAACTCAACAAAAGTCTTAAGGATCTGTAGATTTTACGTCAATCAAATAGCTGATGTGATATTTCATTTTGGCACTTCAATCCATAGAGCTAAAACATGGCTAAAAGAAGATCATCTTGAGCTGCAGCAACATGTATTGGGCTCATCTGGAACACCTTCCATCAATACATTAATTATTCTAACTGCTTTTCCATTTAGAGGCTGCAGGAGTGCTCGAGCCTATCCCAGTCTGTGACAGCGCTGACATATACAGACAGACAACCAGTCAAACTCACATTCACACTTACAGGCAATTTAGAGTCACCATGTGTGCATGTCTTTGGAGAGTGGGAGAACGCCAGAGTATCCAGAGAAAACCAATGTCAAGTCTTTCTAGCTGTGAGGCGACAGTGCTCCACCATGCCGCACCTCAGACAGCCTAATGGCTAAAATGCCTAGCTTGTCAAAGTTTAACTTCCTAGTATTACAAGTGTGTTCATATTATTTTCTCTACTTGGTCTTTTCCCTCTTTGCTGCTTTAAAAAAAGAAAAGGTTTTGTGCAGAAGTATTTATTATTCAGACAAGACAAGTTGGCAGCAGCAAAAAAACTAAATCAAAATAGATAAAGAATAGAAAAAGAAAGATGAGAGCTTCTTTACGTGGGTTTGTATGTGGATGTTGGGCAGCGACGTACAAAAAGGCCCAGAGCAGACTGTATTTTCTGAGGAGGCTCAGGTCTTTCAATGTCACAGCACCATGCTGTGGATGTTCTATGAGTCTGTGGGGGCCAGTGTCATCTTTTATGCTGTGATCTGCTGGGGCAAGAGCATGAAGGTTGTAGACACAAACAGGTTGGACAAATTATTCAGGAGAGCTGGTTCTGCTCTGGATGTGGAGCTGGACCCTCTTCACGCTGTGGCAGAGAGAAGGATGTTGTCCAAACTCCTCTCAATTCTTTTTTTCTTTCCTTTCTTTGATGAGAGAGCAGCTGTAACAGGCAAAACTATTTCCTTCTGGGAAGTTTTTTGAATCTTGAATTGAATCTTGAATCTTCAATATAAACAATAAGCCAGAGGCTGTTTCTATGTGAACTTAACCACATATAAAATGGCCTCCAGCTGTGTCTGTTTGTGTCTTTAACTCCTGGTTGATAAATGACTGACAGTAGCTGAGCTGTGCCCCTGTTTACTTGCTTTTGCATGGAACCCTTAGAGCTGTAGATGGATTTTTAGCTCAGATCACTAGCTTCTCTCCCTACTCAGAGATTCTCAGTACGTCTATGTCTTAAGCTTGTTTTATACAGACACATTTGAGGCATTTTGATGCAGCCTGCATTTTTATTTGCCCCAGAACACCAGCACATTAAGACCACTAACAGCTCTTTGCACATTTCACAAGCTTCTTCAAAAATAGGCTATGCGAACAGATCACAGTGGTTAGTCTAAGACTATAATCTTTTATTTTAAAGCCTCTGCGTGTTTAAGCTTCAAAACAGATTGTCCTTTGGTTGCAACCAGTGCTTCAACCTACAGCATAAAGGTCCCTACCCGCTGGTATGACTCATGAATTAACACCCCTAACAGCAACTGGCTTATCAGAGTGTTGTTGTCGGGTTGATGCCTGTCTCTTGTGGACATTAATACATTACGCCTTAAGACTCCATTAGCTGGTACAGTTCACTCGGCTTCCTCCTGTCACAAAAATTGTGAGACAAACTGAAATGGCTGAAAATCCCTAAATGAGAACTTAATTCTGGTTTCAGACTTGCTGTAACTTAATGGTGACATGCCATGGCTGTGGCAGACATGGAACCTTTAATCTACACTCACTGGCCACTTAATGAATTTTTTTGGCCACTCTATTTAAAGTGAAGGGGCCAAAATATTTATACCTCCTCTTAGTATAATGCACTCCAGTATGACTCCACCTCCCACTGTGACTTCAATAATAAACATTTATAAGAATTATAACCTTTCAGACAGGTTTAACTTAAAAACTTTAAATTATAACTTATCATTTATTTGTACATAAAAGAAAGAAAGTAGAATTCACAGCAGAGATGCTGTGTTGGATTTCATTAGATTTTACAGGTGTACCTAATAAAGTGGCCAGAGACGTGTGTGTGTGTGTGTGTGTGTGTGTGTGTGTGTGTGTGTGTGTGTGTGTGAAGTGGCAATATATAAGAATGTTGTGCATGACATTTATCATGTTTACAGCTTATCATGTGCATAGTTTCAGGCTAAACAAAGGGAACTATGCAAGTGTCAGGAAGGCTGTGTGTGTGTGTGTGTTTGGCGTCAGAAATCCCCACAAGTTGTGTGCCTTCCATACATGCATGTGTGTCCATTATTAGCTAGCTTTGCTTTTGTGTACAGAATCACATCAGCTGTTGCTAAATAATGTAAATCTACTGTAGCAATCAAAGGATTCAGTTTGGCAGAAGTTTTTTTTCAGACCAACAGTGCCCGAACTATAGTTACCACAGTGTATGGATATGCTTGAATGTTGGCAGCTGGTAGCCCAATGCTTTATGATTGGAGTTGCCATTCAGCTAAGGCAAGTGAGACTTTAATGCTTTGCCTGTTTTTCAATGTTACTCACAGTGTAGTATTTACTCTTCACTCATAGGGCTTTTAACTTCTGCATCTTCTTCTGCAGCACCAACTTCTACTGTCATAGTTGTATAACGAGCAAAGCAAAATGCAGAACCACAGGATGACACTGATATGTACTGAAGTAGACAACAGCAATACGTAAGTGTATAGTAGACAAGGGTGCAGACTTAGTTCAAAGTCCTCCAATATAACCTCTGGGGACAGAGTGCCTCCACCACAGCAGGCATCAATTGAAATGGCAGCTTTTTGGCCAACCCCCTTTAGTACAATGCATTAAAATGGAAGATAGTTACCTCTTTTTTTGTCTAAATACTATGTTAAATTGTCACGTTTACTACAGCTTCTAGATGTTGCCTAACTGTAATACATTTGTTTTGGTCCGCTGCTGGTTTGCTCCTGGTAAAAAGAATCTATAGAGTCCGATTTTACAGGAGGACATTCTTGAGCGAAGATTCACACGGAGGTAAACATGCAGGTAATAAAACAAGAACCAATAGACATTAATACAAAACTAGGAAAAATACTTGAAAACCAGCTAGAAAGAACACCAAACATGCTACAACAATCTGGTGGAGAGCGAGTGTGCGGATGTGCCTTATATACTGAGATTGTTCTGCCCATGAACTGCAGGTGTGAGTGGGTGGAGAAAGGTTTGCCAGGTGGAACTGGAGGAAAACTAATGCAAAGCAATTGGGAGGGGCTGAGTCAGTGACCCGACATGCTAAAATGAGGATACTATACTATTATATATAAATGTGACTGGGCAAGGGAAAATAAAGGTACAAGATATTGAGGGGAAACATGACAACAATTCAGCAAAACAAAAAAGCTGATTTTTTTTCTTTTTATTGGATTACCATTAATTCTGGCCCTTAGTTTAAAGCAACTGGCTTGTCCTGTCCAGTCTGACAAAAGCCCACATGTCTTGGTTATCAGGACACCTAGCATCCCCAAAACAGCCAGTATCACCTCCACATTTGTTTGTATTTTAATAACTTTTTAGTAAACTACATGCATGTACAGTATATGAATGTATCTATATGTCTACATATCTGTTTATTCACCTACAACACTACTATCAGGCTCCATGTTTACTAAGTGCCTCAGAGTAGGAAATCACTCCTGACTGATCACAACTCACTGCTAACTCAACCAAAACGTAGGCTGGTTTGGGATGTGGTGTAAGACAGAGAGACATGTAGATTCTGTGGGAAGAGAGACATTTTGGTAACAGAGCTCAACACAAAGTTAAAAAGTTTTTTTTTGACACACCTTGTGTGGGATGCTATGGCTCCATCACTGAGAAGATTGAATGCTTGTGTATGTAGAAACTAAAGTCATTGCTATTTTGTATTTTTAGTGACATGGTGTAAGGCTGGGGATATACTTGCTGTTACCTATGCAGTTGGACACACAACATGGTGCTCATACATAGCCAGGGTCAATTTGGTGCATTGTTTGTGCACAGCAGAAGTTAACACATATATGAGATGCAATCCTGTGCAATCCAGCAGGGACGGTGCTTGATGTAAGAGCCTAAACACATCATTTACGCTGTGGTTGCAGCTGTATTCTTCACCTGGCAATCCGCCACGCAATCAGTAACATCATTATCATTCCTTTATCGGATGACTGTGTAAAAACAAAGGTTACACTCTTCTTCTTCTGCATCCTATTCTACTAAAAACAAATGTTTGTGAAGAAGAGACGTCCTTTTCAGCAATGGGGTATTAGGCTCTAGTCTGGTCACTTGTGTCTGACCTTTTTAAACCCTCCAGAAAGACACAAGACAAGGAAGCCTGAACCATGGCGCAGATGATGCAGCCACAACCTACGTAAATATGTCGGTCCACAGCAAGCACAGCCCTAGCCTAAGAGTGAGGATTGGGTTTGTAGAAAACAATAAATCACAAAGTAAAACTCAGATTGCTCTTACAGTGCCACAGACTGTGCACAGATTCATTCATTTCCCCAACACCCACAGTGAAATCAAAGAAAAACAAGCTGTAAATCACAAGTTATGAATGCAAACTACAAGATCACATGATTTAATTAGAGTGTAATCATGTTTATTCTAGATGCTCCCTCAGCTTGGTGACAAAGTATATCCCTAAAAGCAATGACTGATGAGCCCATTTTCTTGTGCCTAGTAATGCTACACATCATACTAAAAGGTATCTTAGAACTACAACTACTCCCACCTCAGATGAGGACTTTTTTTTTCTGGTTGTTTGCACTTTTACAAGAACATTAAAATGATGAAAAACAAAGATAACAGAGATGAACACAATTATTAAAAGCTTTACTAATATTAAGGCGGATTATCCACTGCTTGACTTTTAATGTTCATTGCATCAGTGACTCCAGCAAGTGCAGTTAAAAATGCAGCTTAGTTGGTAGAATTACAATATTTAACACTATTGGGGGAATGAATGAATCAGTGCATTGTCTTTGTTGCTGTGAGAACAATCAAAGTTTGAATTATCACCAAAATGATCAGTTCTTGAAGTTCTGTTTCTGGGCGAGTGAAGCTCACTCTGCTTTCTGGCTCAGATCACTCCTGGATCAAATGCTGCATTATTAAATTTTACAGCCCAGATGACATTTTACTGTCATTCTGCTTTCTGTTAATATGCAAAGGTGGGAGCTATAGGTGACTGAATTATGATGTGGTCTGTAGAAGCATTACAGTCACCAGATCACACACCAAATCAACCCCTATGAAGTGAATGTTAAAATGAAATATAAATCCACAATATCACTGTTAGATTACCAGTGAATGTGCTTAGATCATGAGTGATGATGGTGCACAACTGATGAGATTCACCTAATGGACATGGAAGAGGTTTTTAAATGATAATCAGAAGGCTGCTTTGAAAATGAAACACTGCTAAGAGCTTTTCAAATATGACTTTAAACGCATGAACAATTTTGAGCAAAGCGAATTCTGCTGTTAATCTTTCGATATGTATTACTTTTCAAATGAGCCGTTCCCGTTTCAGTTTGAAATTAAATAACCCGCAGTTATACAGTCTTGAATGAATTTAAGCGCCTTTGCTCACGGTCTCTAAATCTAGATTGGTTTATTTAGTGTACTATTATTATTATATTATTTTATTTTTATTTTATACTATTTTATTTTCCATTTTTTTAAGTGTAAGAATAAGTGATTAGCAAACAATGATGTTGCAACAACCTGCTAAGTAGCATCATTATACTTCAGTCCTTAGACTTCAGCTAAGTGTCAGTAAGATGCTCTTTTGCAGGTTTGGGCTTTGCTTTAACAACAGCACCTGACTGATTTTAAACC
>OMLM01009584.1:0-13947 GCA_900302695.1 Helostoma temminkii
TGGGGATGTTTATGACTTGTGCATTCCATTGTCTTATTGTTATCTATTCCCCTACTTGCCTTAGGCATATTAAGGGAGAAAACCCTATGCTCCCTTGGCTGAGCAGAAGAAGCTGAAGGTCTTGGCATCCATTTTATCATGGGTGCATCTTGGGGTGATAAAGCATGTGAGGTTTGACCTTAGCTCGACATGGATCACTCCTGTGGCACAAGCCCTTTCCTAGCCAGTTGACCTCCAATAAAAGGCCAGTACAACAGTAAAGGACACCACCATTCTGTACCGGGTATCTACAGATCTACAGTTGCATGGAACAAATTTGCTGAAGGAAGAGTGGAGTCTCCACTAGATACTAGACATCAGGGAACATCAGGTTAAATCAAACAGACTGAAGTTGGTATTTATCCTATAACTCGTAAACCTACTTAACTGTGACAGAAACAGTCTTCACCTCAAGCTTCATCCCTTCTCCTTTGTCATTCAATCTCATGGCTCTTTCCATTTTACTGAGAGTTGTATGTTTCTCTTTTCATTGTTTATTGTGACTCTCTATTGTGTTACATGCCTGAAAGCCAAATGTCCCATTAGGGACAATAAAATATTGAGCTTATCCTGTCATTCGCTGGTAGGCATTTTATAGTTGTTACTGCGATATAAAATGCATGCCTTACAGGCAGAGCTTAGAGCGTGGGTAAGGGAGCTAGCCTAACTTCAACCCTCCCTCCACAAAGTATCAGTGTCTCCTTGGCTCCATCACTTGGCTTTATTTCATTTCTCATTGTTTTCTAACGTTTTTCCTGAGTTCTTATTATTTTCTCTTTGCTCAGTTTCACCATTTGTCCAGCATTTTATATATCAGATTTTCCCACAATCCTTTCTCTTGCTTTTTATCTTAGTGTTCCTCTTTAAATCTAAGGAAGACTCATGGCAAAACATGCCGTTGGCCATTCCTGGAGAGTGCCAGCAGGGTAGTGCCAAACCACAAGACAGGGTCCTACTTGGCACAGACGGACTTGCAGGCACAGAACTGAGGTCAAATGCAGTGGTGGTTCTAGATAATGAAGTGGCAAGTTGTTTTGGCAGGATGTCAGGGGATGAGAGTATCTGAGGCTTTACTTATACATGATTATATATCACATATATACAACAGAAAACAGGCAACAACTAAAACCTGTATTATGTATTAGATTACACTGTAGGAGTATGCAGTTATTAAGTTATAGTAAACTTATTCTATTCATACTGTACATAGTGTGCTATAGTATGCTGGATTAAGGAGTAAAATTATGTAGTCATTTTACAATTAAATCAAGAGAACCTGGTGTTTGTTTGGGTGGTAGCGGGGGATGACATTTCCAACATCTTCTGGCGAGACAGTTGCAGCTCTGTATATGTATATAGCTCTGTATGAGGTGCCCTTTGTGATACCAGCAGGTAGGAGGCGGTCACTGAGTTTGAAGTTCTGCCTGGTTGATATGCACCTAGGTGGATTTCTATAGTCGCTGGGTAGTGGGTTTTACTGTGCTTTGGTATAAAAAGTCAATATGTACACTATAAAGGCCTATTTATGTGCCATACTTCATATATAGCTACAAATGTCATCTCTGTGTTGTTAAAGTAGGAAATCAGTAATTTTGTAAAAAGGAAACATTATTTATTTTTTACTATTTTTTAGATTTCTGATTTCTGCACTCATAAACTGATTATTACTTAGTATCCCTGAAATATGCACCATATAGTTACATTTAAATTTACTATAGTGACAGTTTAGAAAAAACCAGGCAAAACAACAGTGACATTTTAATCACTTGAATCAATGATTTTGGAGATCACATAATCATAGGTAATCACAAGACAAAGGACAGTAGGGATGTGGGAAGGTTATGTTGTTATAGAGTTAGAGTTTGATTAGAGGCTGCAGGAAGTTTATTTTGCTTTAGCTGAGATGAATTTTAGTTGGGAGTTGAGAGGTTACTAGTTAGAGGTTAGGTGAGGTTAAGATCAATGTTAGGTTTAGGTTAGGGTAAGGTTAAGGTTAATAAAGCAGGTTTGTACAGGGGAAGGCCATCATATAACAAAACAGACTCATAAAGACAGAAGACTAATAAGGATAATGAGGGATAATCATTAGAGTGTGGCTTAGTTCAAAGGTATCTATTTAATTTTTAATAACAAAGCAGCATGTAGAGATGGAAATAAAACTTTGCAATGACCAGCTAGTATTCAATTACACTTGACAAATCCACCTGCATTATTGACATGCAACCTACTGGCCATAAGCTCCCCTGCTTAGCTTTGGTCAGCCAGGCGTTGATCAGCTTAGACAATGGCCTAAATATACCTCAATAGGCTGCTGACCTCCTCACATTATCAAATGTGGCATTATTTGCTTCACAGAACACCCCAGCTGTTTTGTTAAACAACCCTCCAAATATATTAAAATGTTATTGAAGGATGTACCCTGGCCAGAGGCAATCTGGCCAGAGATGTTGCCCATCTGCATGTGAGGCTGATGGATTTACGTGGTTGGCCGATTGTGAGTGACCAACCTTCAGAGGGCATATGGCTGACCTTCTCATCACTGCAGACACCCGTCTGGTACCCTGGTGATGTCACAGTCAGATTCAGAGATTCAGGAGCAACCTGACTGTTGTTAGCACATCTGCAGAGCTCTTAGCCCCTCCCTGCAGAGCACTGATGCCAATAAATATGGACATTTTCTTATAGATTAAGTGCAACTGAACTCAGCACACTTCAGACTAGAATGTGCATAACTCAGTGTGCTACAGAGCCATCAAATGTTAGGTCATGATTTTAAACCTTTTTAAACTTGTAAAAAGGAATGTAATCTTTATAGATATGCACTCCTCCACTTCCTCTCACTGTCTATTTGGCCTCTGGTTAATCTATTCTGGCTGACAAGGCCAGCAAGGGCATGGGATCTGCAGCCACAGGGAGTTAGGGAGAAATGTCAGAGTCCCTCCACACCTCTAGAGTAGCTCCTCAGGGGACTGTGTTGCAAATATCACTGCTCTGCCAACACAGCATGGTCTGGCACATAAGGTACCAGTCAGCCAGTTCATCAGCTTTCAAGCAAACAAGTGTTCTGAAGTCATGTTTGCCTGCTGACTTCCCATGTTACTTTTCTCAACCAGTCTCTTCATGGGAGTCTTTATTTTACTGCAATCTATAAGGGAAGACCCTTCAGTCCCATACAGTCTTCAGAAATAGTCAACAGTAATCTGATCAACAGCAGAATCTGAAAAATTACAGTTACACCTTAGTTGTTTTTTGGATTTTTGTACATTTATCATAGAAACAATAATAAATACTAAACAATTAAAAATTGGGGAGCCAAGATGGCTACTTGAAGTGATGAGGACATGTGAAGACGGCTGCTTTGAAAGCTTGCGGGTGCAGACTTTGTTCTCATGAGTATAAATCCTGCCTGGTTGCTGAATAAGCTTTACAGCAAAAGAGCTACACAAAAAAGCAAAGCCCCAAAGCTAGCATTACCTTAAGAGATATTGAAACAAGGGAAAGTAATTTCCTTTTCTGTCCTTCTTTACACGCATACAGCGTGAACAGTGAGAAAAACATCAGCGTAAATTGGCTGAATAGATGTTTGCACGCAGTTCAGAAAGTCAGACAATGTACAAAATGTGGCCTCACTTGAGCCCTCACCCTCTAGCATGGGCAAAAAGCCTTAGCTGGAGATTTTTAAGTCAGTGGGTATGTGTGCCAATTTGGCAAAAGAATAAAAATGCTCCTGACAAAATATATGGCCAAGACCAGAGGGTCGACTCTGCCCAACTGTGGGATTGGGGAGGTATTTTCTGTAGTGGTCCTGCAGTGGCCTTTACCTGGAAAGAATTCAAAATTCTTTCAGCCCCTATGAGTACTTGTTGCATAGTCCAAGGGTATTTTTGGACAGCAAAGCTGTTATTGTGAAAACTGAGGTTCAGCCATTTACATCTAAGTATAAAATATGGCCTGTCATATGTACTGCTGGAGAAAAGGGTTTGCTATATATCTAACCAAGAATCCTAAAATACCCTAGGCCATGACTGCACAGGAATAATTATCTAGAACTCAAACTGAGTCCACTGATTTCCTCAAAGCCTACTGTTTTGCAACACAGCAGAGGGAAAGAACTGAAAGTGACAGGGGACATCAGCATTGTATAATAGCATGGTCAGGGAAAAGTACATAGCAGCTACTTCCAATGTAACCTTGCAGGAGGCACTAAAGACCCCTAAACTTGCCAAAATACTGTAAACAGTGTGGTTGAACTGGACTGTTCATAAGACTTACTATGCATATTAGCAGTAATGTGACATTATTGCTTAAAAGACTTGCTCAGCAAAGCGTTCCCATGTAAGTAAAAACCGCGCTGCTTAAAAGTTAACTGTGATACCTAACCTCTTCCACAACTATGCTGCTGCTTGTCCTTGATTTGCCTTTCTGCTCTAAGTTCCACTGTTTGTGGATGAAAGAAGAAAAAGTGGATATAAGGAGTGTGGGTGAAACAAAACTAAAATGAACGATTATTAGAAACACAACATAAGTACGTTGCAATAAAGGACAAGGGTGAGGGAGAGCAAGGGATGCATGCATTTTGGAAAGTAGTTTAAATATGTCTTTGCTTCAAGGAGAGTGGATGGGCTTGCTTTGCAAAACACTTACCAAAGGTTTCTGAAAGTGATTAAGCAAAAAGAAAGTAAATAGAAAGAAAATGAAAGAACAAGATAGTTCGTTTTAGGTTGAGTGACTGCAACCTTAGTATTTTAACTATATGATGTACATGGATTGCATCCAATTTTAATTAAAAAACTTTAATTAGAGTTATTTGTCTAGTTTATTTTTTATTTACCCCTGTTTTTACTGTAAGTCACATTTTATTGCTTGGTTAATGTTACTGTCTTTTGTTTTTAGCTTGTGTTATGGGTCACAGCCAAATGAAATGTGTTGAAGACTCTGCGATGTGCCCTGAGACACATCTGAGTTTCAGACACAAATATAGACAAAACACATAAAGAGAAAGAGAGACACAACAAAACAGCAGTCTGTTTCAGTTAGACAGGACACACAAAAACAATTCAGAAATCATGAAACAGATAGAGACATGAAGCACAGGTTAGGCATCATCAAAACTCACAACCCCGTGTTGTCAAGGTCACCAGGTAACAACTGGCCCTCCACGATTATAAGCAACAGTTACTGGTGGGAGAAATAAACCTTTACCTTCTTTTAACAAACGTAGCCGTAATGGTCAGGTTGAAGATAGTAATATCCCATTGGGTAAAATCCCAAATATCCTCAATAGCCTTAGTATTCTTTTTGGAAGTTTCCAACAAGATTTTGTCTAAATGTAAAATATATGAAAATTATGATTTGTATGTAAAATATCTTACAGTTTTCTGTCATGTGGTATCAGACTAATATCTAGTATTAATACTATCATTAGTATTATTATGAATCTTTGTCTGTTATGTCTGAACAGTTA
Organism: Helostoma temminkii; assembly: GCA_900302695.1. NCBI lineage: Eukaryota > Metazoa > Chordata > Actinopteri > Anabantiformes > Helostomatidae > Helostoma > Helostoma temminkii. The sequence continues at coordinate 5,504 of OMLM01009584.1, forward strand.
CACAGTTTTTCGAACATTTAAAGGGACCCTGGGGTTATTTTGACCCATAGTAATGCTATCAATAAATTGGTTTGCCAGTGGTTGCCTGATTTCTTTTAACTTGACAAACCTATGAGGAAATATATGTATGTTAAATAACTTAGTTTATAAAAGGACCACCACAGGGTACCTTTATTGTTTAACATCTAAAACCTTTAGAACAAGGTTTATACAAGAAGGTTAACAAATTAACACTGGAGGGAACCAAGGTGAAGAGTTCCCTTGTAGATGCATTTTGTTCTCGAACTGATAACGTTTACCCAAGCACTTTATGATAACCTGACAACCCCAGAGGTGATCTCTGGGCCACTATCAGAACGTATCAGAAAGTTAAAGAACACGTCCAAAATTAAAAGTATTTTGTAGTAAGGCTTGCAATTGCCTTATTGAGTTTATAGTTTATGACAACCACAATTGGGGCAGCGATTCTATGGCAACAGACTCTTTATTTAGTGTTGTCTACCCTGATTTACGTTTGTAGCAACAAATCAAAGAGGAGTCATTGAATTTTTCGAATGGTGACAAATCATCGACCTAAAATATCTACCCCTTATTGCCCGGGGCTACTCCAGGGCCTGCACTTAATTAGCTATATAATTAGACTTTGCTTTAGTGGGTCTCTCAGTAGGGTTTAATCAATGGGAACAAGACAACATATCCACCACTGAGTTATGTCAGTAGAAAGTGGACCTTGCTCTCATTGTCTTCTATGACACACTTCTGGGATGTTATGAATCATTTGACCTCGTTTATTAATTTTACACATTTAAAACAGAGCACAGTGGCTCTGACCAAGATTGACTTTATAATGTTTGCCTCTTGAATTGCCATCTTGTTTTATCTTTTTTAAGTGGTATATTTGCCTTGTCTGTTCTCGAGGGTGATTTTCACACCTTAAGCTTAATGTAAAAATTACGCACATCTACACAGGATTCATACTGAGGTATCTTATAAAAAAATGCAACCACATTCAGGTCAGTTGCATTACTCTACATTACTCTGTTGCTAACCTAAAGCAAAGTGCAGCTTTTACTTCCTAAAATGTTTAAATTATGAAGACTATGCTGTTTCACTGAGTGTTGCAGTAACTGATGTGTTCACTGCCAAATGATTACGTATGTTTTTGAGCTGAAGATATCAATCCTGTCTAAAGCTCATAAAGTGTTGTCAGGCACATTATTTAATAATCGGTAAAAATGATGGGGCATCGCTACAAAGCACAAATACACCAACAAAAGCCATTGTCAGAAATGTCCTGGTAAATCAAGCAAGTGCTCGAGTTAGTCAGAGGGAAAAAGCAACACCACACATGAACTTTACTTACCTGAGCGTAGCTGTTTGATTCGCCCATTACTTGCACTGGGGTCAATGGGCAGGAAGTCTTTGTACCATGTGATTTCTGGGTCAGGGTTGCCACTGGCGGCACAGAGCATTGTGGCTGTTCGAGTGCGCTCCACCACTTTCAGCTGAGGACCCATGTCAATGTTAGGGAAGCCTGGTGGTAGTAGATCCTCTGTGAAAAGAACAAAACAAGAAGGAAAATGAGTCCTCTGACTTGAAAGGTTAGTACTCACTTAATCAAAAGTTTTACTTGAAGATATGAATACATTTTCAACTTATCCTATAGTTGAGAGATTTAACAACAGTGATTTAGCAAAAGCAAGACAGTTTGTAGTCATAACATTTTGGAACACAATTGTACAAATATGAATTATTAAAAATGTGCTGTCTGTTAGGAAAGAGAGCCAAAGATTGATGCTGTTCTATGTAGGACATAGCTAGGTGTGGCCACATTTTTTAGTTATGAGTGTTGTGATTTCTGTCTGTGGTCTGTGGTACCACAGAAACAATAAATATGTGTTTCTTGTACCTTTCTTGACTTTGTGATATTAAATGGGAAGTCCTCAAACCAAGGCAATCACAGAACAATACAGCTTCTTTTTTTGTTTATTTTAGTATTCATATATATTAGTATTGTCAGATTATAACTGCATACACAAGTATGATGCATAATAACATATGCATTACCATATTCTCAAAAACTTCAAATTGGACAAGGCTGAGCACAGTGCAAAAGAATACATTTGTCTTAAACATTTATTGTTTGTTGTTTTATGTTTTATTTCTGAAGATTTCGTAATCAGAATTTACCCTTGACCACCAAGACAAATGTACCTCGGGGATGTGAGATTATATGATAGCTCCCAAGGATACTAGACACATAAATAAACCAACTGAAAAAATAAAGCTTGAATAAACATGTAAGTGCAATTCAATCAGGCTCTCCCATGAGGCTGTGTTGAGGCATTGGAGAGGTTTAAGAACACAGACCAAATAAACCGTGCAGGATGCTTTCTTTGCCTTTATTTCTCAGATAATGAGATGGCTTTCTAATTATTTGAGAAACCTGTAAGCAGATGCTCTCATTCCCACTAATAACTAGCTTGTCTTTTTGGGATCCATTTTTTGTCTTGTTTAAATGCCATTATGGAAAACGTTGCCCCCTGCATGTATTCTTAATATAAGCAGTGGTAAATAAATTGTTTCAAATGCAAATAGAAGATGAGTGAGAGAGCAATAGACTGAAAACTAATATCAGAAGAAAAGCCTGCTGTATCCTTGCAGCTAATATTCATGGATGATTGATCACCTTCAAAGTTATGTGCCTTATGGTCATTGTTCTCCTTTTGCAACCCCCCCTTCTCTCTTGGGGCAATTAGTCCCATAGGTCAAACTGCCTAACTTCTGCTCCAACTGGAGCCAAAATAGTGACTCATTTTCAGATGATGAGAGTCAAGGGGTAAGTACCCAGAGCTGTAATATGCATCTGATGCCCAAGGCAACTCAGGGAAGATTGACTGACTAAGATGCTGGCCTGTGGCACAGCAGAGGCCACTGTTCATCTGAAGAGCCAATGACCTAACTTCCACTTTGCAGACATCACTCTCATGTCATAGACACTGAAAAAGCAAAAACAATGGAAATTAGGACATTTTAGTTGCACACACTAAAAAGTTGCTTGGTGTGTCTGCCTTTAGTGGGCAAACAAGAAGATCTATTGCAAATTCAGTTTTTTACTTTATAAAAACAACACATAATATTGTGATGGATTAAAGCGATAATTAATTCAGCATCTTCTATTTTGGTCAAGACTATCTAATTTAAAATCATGACGATATTTCTAATTATAATAAAGCTAAACTGTAATAATTTAAATTATGACTGATTAAGGCATTAGGCCTAAAAACAAAGTTTCATCCTTCAGTGTTGTTCTATGCAACTGAACTGTGAGAGAAAGCGTCGCAAGGAGGCCACTTGTAATCATTATTTGAAATTATGAATGCTGAAAAAAAACATAGGGGAGAATACGAGGAAGAACCAGAGGGTCTTAAAACTTAAGTCCAGACAGGTTACCTCTAACTAAGGCTGGCATCAGCAGAGCACGATAAATAATTCAGTGTTAGGTTCAAAGAAGTACAGGCATTTACACTGTTTTAGACTCTGTGTTGTATCCTCTCCATTGATTATTAATGATCACTCCTGTATAATGTCTTTATACCAGGTTCCCCTGAAGCTCAGAAAAGCAATGGCAAACCTACATTTCACTCTAGAAAATTCAGAACAAGACAGCACAATATGTTCTCATAAACTCCCTCTTCTGTGCCATCGATGATCCATGTATAAGATGCCATAAAAATTGCTACACTCTCATAGCCCTCTAGCTACCTCTGTCTGTTGGAGAAGGATATCTGCAAAATTTAGGTCTGGCTCGCTCTTTGGGTGTTATCTGATGTCTTTGAGGCCTATTTGTGTTTTGCATTTCATTAACTCTGCCTGCATGGTATGAAAACAGTAGACAGATTTTAGCAAGTGCTTTTGAAACTAGGCAAGAGATGGGGGGGGATCTACCTAAGGGCAGAAGAAAGTGGGTAATCAAAAAGCCTACCAACCAACCTAAACAGAGGTAAACAAAAAGCGGGGATGTTGGATTCATAGAGAGATTATGCTCTCGTTACAGCTCCTCTGATCTGATACGGCACTGGCAGCCTTTCGTGAATAAATGGCATGTATACTGGCTACTTACTTACCCAGGAATAGAGTCCGATACCATCTTTCCCCCTGAGGCTTACAGGCTCTGTCGATAAAGGCACCCATGCAAAAATAAATACATCACTCATCGAGGAAGTGTTACTTCAGGGTTAGCCAGCCTGACTGTAAGGGGGAGAAGGCAACCAATGATACGCTGATAAAGCGCTAGAATTCCAAAAGGGCAAGCCTCCCATAATGGCATAGGAATTGCAACTCTATATTTTGTACTGGGGGTTCTCTGTGACGACAAATAATAGAATTGATGTGTGTAGTTCAGTTTACTCTGATGATTATCTTCTCAATTTGAGGGATATAATCAGAAGCCTCGCTCATTAGGTTAGAGAAAATATCCTGCTACACCACAGGTACATTTATTAAAGCAGAAAGAATCTCAATTCTCCCAGCATGCAAACCATTTCTTTGTTTGGCCATCTTGCTTTTTAAATGCTACAAACGCCTTCTTGATGCTTAACATTGATTAGGAAATTTATGATGACTGGCATCTGTGCAGCTCAGCTTGCTGCTCCTCTGCTGTGCTGTATATGCGCTAGTGCAATAATGATAGAGCTCTTACTAAAAAATTTTAAAAAACACTAGGCCATTTTGTAGTAGTTAATCAGATCCAAAAACAACCAATCAAAAATATAAAACATATTTTTTCAACTTTATCTGGATAGGTTTAAAAGATTGCAGCTTGCTCAATGCGTACTTCATTAAAAAAGGCAAGTGGTAGGGACATGTCTACTCCACACAACAGCTGGTGAGGTCAGCATGGCTCCAAAGCTAAGCCTCCTATAGGCTCTAGTTGACCTTTTCCAGATTTTGAGTTTTGCCATTCTCTTTGGCTTTTTCGTGTTGGGTTGAGTGCCATCATTATCCATAATTGTCTTTCATTTTGCTTCGCCATTTAATATCATTACACAAGTGACAGGTGCAAAGCCTTTAATCAGCCTCTGGTTAGCTTAGCCACTGCCTGCCTGTTAATCTGCCAACTCATGCCTGCTGTTGCATTCTGCTTTCTATAATGCTAAGTGTGACCCTCTTAAAAGGTCTGTCCTTTACACTCATTTAACTCTCCTGACTAATCTCATTTCCAGAGACTTACTGCTATCAAGCCATCTCTTTTTAACAAATGTAAGTCTGTTATAGTCATAAATATACCTGTGTGCTACAGTGATCTACAAATTGACTTAATTATTATTGTGAGTAACTAATTCATGTAATTCATGTGCACTTTAACTTTTTCCACTGCAGCACGAACATTATACTGACCTACTGACCAACTTATGCTTTTAGGCCTTTGTCTACCCAGTGAGCTACACAAACAGTAAAATCTTTATCTTTATGCACTTAGCTGTATGACACTTATGCCCAGTGTGTTATCTCTATGCTCTACACTACACTACGCAAGTGAACCACTAACTTTGGTAACATTATTCCTGAACACTGGGCAGGACATTTTAATGCATATTTATTTTGCGTTTTTATTTTCACATTGCTCCTTATCCATTTTTATCTGGTGTAAAACTTTCTGACATGATGGTTTCAAAGCTGCTTGATTTGACTCCTCAATTATCTCACAGAGTGAAGAGAGTTACGGCTGCTACAGAGAAAGAGAGAGGAAAAACCCGAGCAGCAGTAAATGCTGTGGGGTGCTCCATCGTCCCCCGCACCTATTACTCATATTATTATTTTCACTCACTGAAATGATTTAATTTCATCAGCTGTGTAATCAGGTTAACTGATTACCCAGTGCCACAGCATTTAGGCAGAGGCTTTAAGCAGGTCTGTGCATTAATACCACAGAGAGAATGTGGGGAGAGACAGAGTGAGACATAGCAAGACAAAGAGAGGTTAAGAGAGAATGATAAAGGTAGTGGAAGGAGATGAGGAACACTGATGGCATGCTCTTTTACTCACACATAAATATGAACTGAATAAATAGATATTTAATTAATGGGCAAAAACAACTATTTAGACTCTTAACAATCTAGTTTTATTGTCAGCACACACACCACAGTCAAAATCAAACAAACAGCACATAGAGAATAGTGCCACTACATAATGGTTTGAAGACCATTAATTTATATTATTTATGTTGTAAAAGGCTTTTTCTTTTATACACCTGGTTGTGCTGTGAGGAAAAGCAGCTAATAGCAACATAATATAATCTTTCCTGTGGCTCACAGTGATTATGGTATTTAGCAAAATGTATTGTACATCTTCCAACCAAACCAAGTGGTTCTGCGACATTCACTAAATTCTATAACCAGTAAGATCCCTGTTGAATTTCTTGAGAAACATACAAAGAGACCAGGGGAGCAGTGACCCAAAAAGATCCAGGGACAGAGAGGAAGAGTAACACAAGGGAAATCTAATGATAGTGTCTCTGTCCCAACACAGATAGCCCTCTCTGGATAGCCATCTCAACTGAATAATGGTTATTATACAGCCAGCACTCAACCTCTTCCCCTCTGCTCTGTTCCAGAAAAGACGTCTAACATCGCATTGGTATTCTCCACACCTAGCACCCCCAGCCACCAAGGGCAACATTTACATCCACATCTCCAAAAATACAACATGAGAAAAACAGAACAGAAACAGACACAGAGGAGAAGAGAGTAAGGCAGAAGGTTGCAGCATGAAGTGTCGCACAGCAAATTAGTTTGTCGAGTCAGCTATCTGACTACAAATAAAGCATCTATGCTTTTTCTTGTTAGTGTTTTATTTACTGTACATAGTTGGCGAGCAGTTTTCTTTCAAATTTAAGGTAAACAATGGTTAACTCTGTGCCATGTACGTAGATTGCTGAGACTAATAAAGAAATGATAGTGTAAACATTTTTATATATACAAAGTGTGGCACTCACTTATGCAGACAGAACAAATTTCCTACATAGAGGTGAGAAGCGCCTTTCATTTATGCAGCAGTTGAGTGTTTCATTAAACTGCCCTTGCGACTTGGTGTTTGTCCTACATTTTAAGTGGCTAAACGGGTAAATGGTTAAAATGTAAATACGTGAGAGTAGCAGGAACCTTAGTATGGCATACAAACTGACAAGTTGTAGTACAAGAGCTTGTACTGCTCTCCACACCATCTTCAATTCTGAACACTGTCCATATTAGGCCACATCCATAAAGCTATCACCAACACTAAACTAAACTGCGAGTGTGTTTGCCAAAGAAGACAGAGGTACCAGCCGAGAGGACATTCTGGGGAGTAAATGGTAGCAAAAAGGCACTGGTAGAAGCTATAACCACATTTATCAAATGTAACAGACAAAATAATAAGTAAATACCTGGGACTAAATTAAGTAAAATATAGATATAACTAGTCAGGAAGTAATTTGTACTCACAGTCTGAGCAAGATAATAGTATGAAGAAATTAGGGCATAATTTCCTGCCCATTATAGGCAAAGAAGGAAACTAAGCCTTTTGTCCACACAACATCATTAGTTACTATATTTTGGCAACACAAGGCTCACTTACCAAATTGTATGGCACATAATCTATAGGTTTAACACACAAACTAATAATTACTTCATATAATAATAATAACAATTGCTATATTATTATTTGTTTAGAAGTCCTATTGTCTAATTTAAATTTGTAATTTGTGGTGGAAAAGCATCATTCAAAGCTTACAGAAAAAAATAGACTTTGATTTGAGAAACTACCAGAGCACAAGCTATCTTCACTTCTTCATAATTTTTTATTAAAACAAATCATATACAAAAATATTACCCTCATTACAACTCATTAAAAAAAATCTATCCAAGCACATTTTTCAGCTGATGAAATGGCTTTCTAACAAGTTTCTCCATGAAAAACATGCTTTCTTTTCCTGTGACTACTGGAACCCAAAGTCCAGCTTATACAGTAAAATATACAGTATAGGCTGTTTTCTGGATGTGATCAGCCACGACAATAGACACAGCTTAGACAACAGTAAGTAATTGTCTAGGACAGCTCCAAGGCCCACCTGCTAAGAGGTGGATCTAACAAAAAACAACCAAATAACCACAACAAAAAATCAAAATAAAAATTCAGTTTATTTGCTTCAGCCATTGAAAGTTTATCGAGTTCCCTCCCTGTCTGTCTTTCTCCCTCTTGTCAGGCTCCTGAGGCGTCTGTGGTAAGACAGGCGAACACCAGGGGAGACAAGAGACGAGACCAAATCCATTAAAGGAAGTGCCTCAACGTAGAGAAACATCAACCAGTCAGGTCTGGTTTAGTGGTGGGCGGATTCGTGTGTGTGTGTGTGTGTGTGTGTGTGTGTGTGTGTGTCTGAGAAGGTGAGACTGTGTGTGCTGGAT
>OMLM01009584.1:13967-50175 GCA_900302695.1 Helostoma temminkii
AGTCAGGTCTGGTTTAGTGGTGGGCGGATTCGTGTGTGTGTGTGTGTGTGTGTGTGTGTGTGTGTGTGTGTGTGTGTGTGTCTGAGAAGGTGAGACTGTGTGTGCTGGATACATACAACAATTGAAAAATGTGATGTATGCCATTTCATTCGATTACAGCCCAGCTTCATTCTTTTAAAATAAAACCTTTAACCAATGTAGACTGAAAGCTGCATGTGTAACCTGCAATTTGACAATGTGTCATCATCAAAGTCAGTTTTTCATAGCAATTCCTCCGTAAATGTGCATAGTAACCTAGTAACATTTAGTCTTAATAGAAAGCCATAACTTAAAGCAACAATAAAAGATATAGCATGTATAAAGCTTTTATACAGACAAACAGTTGCAGTCATACACAAAGTAGAAAATGTCCTGTATTCCCTACGGAAGACATCAGTGCAAGAAACTTCACATTGAATTATCACTTCCCATTTAAAAAAAAAATGTGTTAATAATAAAACTGCTGTGATGGAGCAAATGTCTTGCTGCATGAAAGACTTAACCATATTTTTAGACATGTTTTCTTAAGGGGATTTTTTCCTGCAGTGTGTGGGAGAAAACAGAGGAGCTACATGAGAGCCAAATCTCTCAACTTATTGTATACAACTTTTTTAAATACAAGAGTAATTTGCATCCTGCCATGCAGTTTACCTAGGCAGTGTAATTTTGTGTGATACCTAATTAATAATGACTGTGAGAAAAGATGTATGAGGGTGCAGGAAACCCCATGAGTTTATCAGCCCGTGTGATACCTGAGAATATGCATATTCACTGATGTCAATATTTTCCAACTCACCATCATTTTATGGTGTGCAATACCAATTCCGTGGTAAGTAGGATAAATGTTATCTATTAGGAATGGTATTGAAAAAAGTCAGCATGGATTTATACTAATGAAAGAGTGAAATGATAAAACCACTGCTTAACATGGATATTTTCAGTGCTGCAAGTTCCTTCTATGAACTGGGTTTATGTGTGTTGGAAAAACACAAAATGGTATTTCTGTCATGTGAAGCAAAGGCCTCTCTAAGCTTGCCAAGCAACTAGGGGCCAAGACAACAACGGATTGAGAGGCCTGAGCTGCTGCATGGTGCCATTCTTGCCAAAGCAACAAATCTAACCCAAAACCTCAAAACAAAGCCTGAGAATAATTGCAAAAGGATTTGGAAGGTGGTGGATGGGGAGGGATGGAGTGTGTGAGATCACCCATGTGCTGCGCCATTAGCTTAGTGTATACTTGCTTAATGTCACTGTGAGATGTGGAGACGACAAGCGGACATAGCAGTAAGGGTCGCAGAGACTGTGGGCGTCACCGGGACGAGAACACTTGGAGTGTTGGATAAATAAGTCACTTAGAGCGAGAGGTTGTGGGTAGAATGCTGATAAGCTGAGCAGCGAGCAGGATTGTTAGGGTGAAAAGGGACATTGGACCACAGCTGCAATTTCACCATCAGTTTCTGCTGTAAAGCAACATTTGACAGAAAAATTGGTGTGTGATCAAATTTTTGCCTCTAAAAGCAAAAAGCGAAGATAAAAACACGTACAGTAAATGAAAAATAGCTGTCAGCTATACCCCTGTCCACCAGGAGATGTGATGCTTCGATGTTTTGGATTTCAATAGAGGGTTGTAACAGAAATTTGGGGGACTATAGGCAGCACAATGCATGTTGAATATGGTGTTGCCCTTTAAAGGCCTAGAAGGCCAACGTTCTTTAAATATGAACAGCTGCTGTTGAAGCCGGTAGCATCTGGGCTTCACTCCAGAACACAAGCTTTATAATCACAAAAGGAGTCCTGGATAGCATCTTCTAACAAGCCTCCATCTGACTGCCACTTCCTTCACATTCTGCTTCTTTTTTGTCCCTCTGATAACTACACCTTCCATCTCATTAAAAATACAGTGTTGTGAAAAAAGTATTTGGCTCCTTCCTGAATATTATTATTATTCATATTTTTCACTTAAAATGATTCAGATCAACAAATACATCAACAAAAGCTGTGCATAACAGTTACAGCCAGCAGCACATATATGCTGGAACAGGACTGTTTGGATGTGAGTTTAGGTTAACTCAGGAACAACACTGTAGTGATTGTTACTCAGCTTTTCAAAAAAAATGTGGTTAATCACAGTTTATTCATGATTTGGCAAAGGGGGTGACACATAGGGTAAGGCAGGTTTTTTTTTACCTTAATTAAATGAAACCATCATTTTAAAAACTGCATTTTGTATTTACTCAGGTTATCTTTGTGTATATTTTTCTTACACATTGTGATACATAACATGCTTAAAATTTACAACACGTTTACTGTATTGGCATGTAGTTTTCTCTTAGTAAATGTTAGCTGTATCCTAAATGTTAAAGAAATACAAAAAATCTGATGTTATGCTGTTAAACTTTACATTCAATTTTTACCACTGCTGGTTTAGACACTACACTTGTGAAGCATGCAAGGCTTTAAGTCTCATCAACTCTGCCAATCCTACAGGGGCCGCAGCATGACCTCTGTGTTGTACGAATTCAGTCACCTGGGCTGGTAGCTCATGTATATGCATGAAGCTGGTGGTCCAGGCCATAACCTCTTGCTCTCCTTTATACATGAGTTGAGGCACAGCTAAGGTCGTCATTCAGCCTGTTTCCACAGGAACCGCTTTGTTCTCCCAACTGTCATTCTCTGCTATGATGTGGTGCAAAAAGTGATATCCCTGTACAGTATACTCTGCACTGATATAGAATGGCAAGCACATTATTATTGGATTCATATTGACATTTTTATTTGACTCCACATGTTATTTTCATATTGTAACATTGCACAGAGTCAAAAACCAATAACTATTATTACTACTGGAATGTATGTTTTGTTATCAAATTAATTACAATTCACTGAGGGTACATTTTCTGTTCAGCTGTGCTGATTAATAATATTATTACTGTGTGTATGTGTAAACATACTCTATCCAGCAAGCACCTCCAGATGTGCAGATAGCTGAGATTTACTTTTTGACAATTATGTAACAAAATCATATTGGACCAAAATGCTGGCTAAACTTTAAATGATGGTATGGACATGAGGATATTAAGGAAGGTAATGCTGCAGAAAAGCGTTTAGTGTAAACCAGACGCAGGAAATCTGACTGCTGATTTCAATTCAATTTCATTTCAATGGTTTTACACATCAAAGGTGGTTGTTTTAGAGAAGAAGAGAGGAAAATTGTCTGCTTTGCCACTGTTGGTTTCTCATTAAGGAACAGATTATGAAAATTACCCGATAAGGATATCTCCTACCACAGGCTGAATCACTGAGACTCAAACCAGTGAATGCTTATCATCGAGAAAGCGTCTCAGAGACACTGATCTTTCAATTTAGTCTCCTGGCCGACTCATTGCTGTGACAAAGGATCCATTTATCTAAAGCTTCTAGCAAGTAATAAACCCATCAGCCAGACCCCAACCTTGCTTCTGCTTTCCCACTTGCTGTCCATTTCCTTGCCTCTTCATCTTTTCTTTTGCCTTCCTTTTTATTCTACCCTAGTGTCTTATAATCTCTGCAGCCAGATGTCCAGGGTGACCAGGGTGGCTCTACTTGAGCAGGAAATATATGAAATTGATGGTAAGTTCAGGAGCCAGCCACCTCTGGCTAGGCGCTAGCTCCTTCCACTTATCCTTCTCCATCAACACCACTCATTTTTCTCTCTTCCTCTTTCTTCTTTTATCATTCTTTCTACCACTCAGCTTGTTTCTCCTATTCTTCATCATCCAATCACACACGATCACGGCATTACAGGTTCTTGGGATCAAAGGATTCAGAGACCATAAACTCTCATCTGAGTGAATTTCCTCTGGATGGAACTTTTTTTTTTTTTTTTACAAGAAAGAAAGAAAGAATGAGAAAGACAGAAAGCGGGCAATTATCTGGCAGGTGAAGAAATACCAATATGACGGCATGAAGTGGAGCGAAGAAAGGAAAGGGTGAATGGTGAGGGCAATATCTTCCACGAGTGGAGAGGCAGTGCTGGAGTCACTGAAGAACTGCAAAGGGAATATTTTTGACAACAAACACTAGATTTCTGAGTGCCAATGCCACAGTGAACATTTGCTTATTGATTTGTAGTTTGTGCCAAGCTCACCGTGTAATATACATAAATAACACCAATAACAGGTAAAAAATCCCAATACAACAAGAAGCAGCACCTCAAGAACACCATCACACAATAAAACAAGAAATGTGCTGCACCAATGTAAGAATGAAATATCAACAAATGTAGTGATTGTGCACACAAAGAGAAAGCGTATGGTTTATCATTTGCAAGTAAAAACATTCCTTGCTCACTGATAACAGGTGCCTCATGCAAAAATGGGTTCAGTGTGAGCAGGTAACCTCCATTGATGGGTAGATCTTAACAGCACTAAACAAATGTATTATTTACTGGTACAGGCGGTTCCCACTGAATGAGAATTGACTTGTTTGTCAGATGATGCAGTTGGCAAACACAAGAGAGAGTAACCTTAGCACACACATTAGCTCAGTGTGGACTTAGCAACATGACATGTCAGAGTCTAGGCTCTGCGTTTAATCATTTCACTCTTTATTGTAGACATGCAGGAACATGTCATTTCGTGGTTATTATCATCCACATAACATGTTTAAAAACAAAAAATCTATTATTGAGTTCAGAGCTCTACACATGAGGTAAGTATAAATAAAAGCATATTTGCTTTTACGCAAAATACAAAGTGTCTCGCAAGTGCAAAATAAGGCATGCAAATGTGCTTTTTTTTCTTTTCTCTGTCCTATATTTCTTTATATATGTTATAGTTCTACTTCTTTGCTTTTCTACTCACCTTCCTGCCACTCTTTGCTGTATTTTTTCTCCTATCTTTCTTGCTCTCACTAAAGGTGTTGGAGACTAGTGAAAGGGGGCAAAGGTCACCTCAGAGGCAAGCAGACAGGAAGAGAAAGAACAGCCAGATCTGCTGCTGATACTGCCAAGCTTATTCTTCACTGTCTCATTACAGGGTGGCCACAGTCTGCCTGCTGGCTCTCTCTCTCTCTCTCTATGTTTTTCACTCTCTCTCATGCACACACTCAAACAGACATCCACCAAAAAGATACAAAAAACAAACTTAAACACACCAAACACTCTGTTACACACCGGCTGTCAGCCATGCATACTTATACTGACATCAGAAACAAAAACTCTATCTCTCCCTCTCTCATATCCATGCGCACACACCTGCTCATGTTTCACTATGTGTCTTATTAATTTTTCATCCGGCCTGTCCGATGTCCTGGACTTACCTCTTCCTCTAAAATAAACACAATAAAAAAAAGCGCTCAACCCTTCCACACCACAGCAGCACTACATTTGCACTACAAAGAGAAGTCAGAGGAAAAACTGACCAAGATCAAATAAGTGCAAAAATATGCAAATTCAAAAACAAAGTAAATAAATAGTTTATGCACTTCTTTCTCTTCAACAGACATATTCTGAGTGAGAATAAAAGTGCAATGTAGCTTTACAAAGCTACAAAAACGTAAGGAGTCATGAACTAAGTGAGATATTTCAAAAAGTTAAACGTATTTGTGCTTGTTAGATATGTACGGGGAACACTGATGAAATGACCAGCAATTCTTCTCGCTCCCTATCATCTCTCTTTTCTGTCGCTTCCTCTGTTTTAGCCAAAGAGCAACAATTTTGAAATCAGATTGCATCACACACTTGAGAAATCTCACATTTTCATAGCATCTACTGCAAACATACAAATTGCAAAGATCAACACAGTTCATAATTCTACTTAATATGATGTGAAAGCAAGTTCCCAGTATTTTCCCCATCTCAGTAACTTTAGAGTCCTTTCACACCTACCAAAACATGGAATTAGTCTACAGTATAACATGTGTTTCAATTGAGCAATCTGTTGCCTATTCAGAAGGGCAATTTGTTGCATGCGACCTATATCAAGTTATCGGAATTCGAATCTCAGCCTAGAATATATCGGTAGATATATTGTTTGTGAGACTCAGAAAAAATTGCATGAAAGATGAAAAATGCATAGAAAGCAAAGAAAAAAGTAAAGAAGAAAGCAAAAAATAGAATGTAAGCCCTTCATCTGGAGTGTCTATTCGTTGAAAGGTGATTGGTCTCTGTCTCTTTCACTTTAAATTCAATTCAGTTTCTTTCACTTCAGTTCTTCTTCCCTTTTGCTGTCAAGCACTTTTCAATCTCATTATTGTGCCTTTGCCTGCCCCAACCCTGAGTTTCACTGTTTCTTTACCCTTTTCCCATAAGAAGGTACCTGAAATTCACTGAGCTTGATCTGTGCACCGAGTGTACATGCATTTGGATCCACTGAAATCCACCATTACCTACTACTTCACAAGAAAGCAGCCAATTAGCAGACATCCCCATCAAACAGTAGACACTCGTACGCCCTGTTCCCCTCCGGGTAGTAGTGGGTGCACTCCAAAGCCTGGCCAAGACCAGTGTAGAGTTGTTCTGTAGCAGATGGGTGGAATTTCCAGTCTAATTAAAACCAGCCAATGAAACAGCTCATGCCTAAATCTGTGGGCAATATAACAACAAAACACCTCCACAATGTGATAAAAAAGTAAACTTATCCACCCCGTATCTCATATATACAAATATAATTTGAGGTAGCTGATTGATATTTTATGTGCCAACATTCGTAAAGTGAAATCTAAGATCAAAGTTATTCTTACACACTATAATATTTAGTTGTGCTTAATATATACTAGGAGAGAATGTAGGGAAAAGTAAAAAGAAAAAGAATATTAACAAAATCAGTGGTGTTGGTAAAAATCAGGATTGCAATTTGGCATTCACTGAGAATGATTGGCAGAGAATGTGAGAATGATGAGAGATATACAGGTGTACTATGATTGGTTCCACCTGGAAGGTGTAAGACTGTATGCGTGTGTGTGTATACAATAGGTGCACAGCTGCAAACAAAGGTCAGGACTAGATCTGATCAAGCACATACATAGGGACCACAGAGCTGACCTGTTTCTTTCTGTATCAGAGGCCTATGTTGTCTGCTGGTTCAAACAGCCCAAAGCTCACAAGAATGTTGCTTCCACCAAAGCTTTAAGTGACCAACATGCTTATTTACTGTGATCTGTTGAATGGGTTCTCCAAACACAGGGACAAATACATCGTGCAGTAAAAAAACAAAAACTAGACCACACATCATCAATCACAGTTTTAGCTCCTTGGTTATGCCTCAGGGGTGAATCTATTTGCAACAGTAATCATAGGGCTAAAGACTACAGCAGTCTGAAAGATGAGCATACAAAGCAGGATAACTCTACATGATCTCTACACAACAGCATGAGCTGACAGTGTTCCAGTGGCAACTAGTAGCAACTATGACTTCTTTTTGACACTCTAAAACATTTGCCTGAAAAAAAACAATACATGAATTTCTTAAAACAAAACAAAAGAAACAAACAAAAAAAACACATTTCATGACAAAAACCTAGAGCAAGCTGCAACTTGTGGCAGGTCTCAAGAGTGTTTTTTTTTTTTTTTTTTGCTTGTCGGTCCCTCTCCAAGGACTCCCAGAGGACTGTGTGCAAGTGTTAGTGGAGCCAGATGGCCCCCATCTTAGGTATTCAGCTGAGGTAGTGCAGCAACAGCCAAGGAGGTGTCACAGTCAGCGTTAAACGCACCAGGCCATTGCCACCAATACAAGCACCCATACACATACACGCAGCAACACAGAAGAGTCAATGAGGGAGAAGGTGAGGTTTTTGTCATTGCCACACTATAATATATATAAAAAAAAAAATACAGAGTTTAAAGTTGATCTGCATTTATGTTTGTCTGAATGTGTATTTGTGAAGTGTTTCTATGTTCCAGAACATCTTTATCCTGGTATACGTGTGTACATGTATTTGAAGATGTAAGTTAGTGGATGTAAAGTAACTGTAAATGTAAATGTGTCGTAACTGTGTGTGTCTGCTGAAGACTCTGCTGTCAGACTCCTTTCAAACGCCAAACAAAGCCCACCTGCTGTGATCATAGATGAGTTCTCCCTATGATAAAGAAAGCTAGTATACTGGACGCTTCTGCATGTATACGCTCTGTGCGCTATACAGTGATTATGCATAGAGTGCATATGGAATATGTTGTGTTCGTGCTCTCACAGTTAGTCATGGTGATTTTCTGGTGTTTCAGGATCACGAAGTGTGTCCAAGCTATACACTGGTGTACTTTACAAGCCACGTGTGTCTATTTAAATGAATGTTATTTGTGTGTTTCTTTGTTAACACAAATACGTGGGTCCATGTGTGTATGCAGCTGTATTTTCTCTCAAATGTGTGCCACGGCTCTCCGGCCAAGTCACCCATGGTGACAACCTATTTTCTCCCTCTCTAGATCCCAGACCACAACCCATCTGTTTACTGCGGATGTGTCTCTTGTGCCTTGTCCCATATCCCATAATCCTTTGCCCCCGTTCCAATAACCCATGTTCGCCCATTGTCTTCCTCACCTGTGCTACACTGCCAATCATCCACCCCGTTGTCTGCCTTCATCTTAAGCCAACTTTTATCCATTTTCTGTTGCTTTGATTTCCTGCACATCCATCCCCACGTTATTTTACTCACTTTTACTTCACCCTGAACACCTTTCTCCATCCTCACACTGCTACATTAAATTAAATTATAGTCTCTTCACTCTTATCTTTTCTTTTCTTCTGTCTAACGCTGATGGGTTAATGCAGGGGACGAACATCATTAAAGATGGAAAACTGACAGAATGCACTGCTCTCTTCCTCCACATGGTCATCTTGCACCTCTACCCTTCATCATCCCACTCATCCATTCGGCGCTTGGTCTTGCCTGGGCAGCAGCGTTACTGTCTTCCTCAGGGCTCAGGAGAAAACCTTGTCAGGCTGATTCCAATAACTTTTCATTTTCCTTCTGTTCCCGTGGACCGCCCAGGGGTTGCCCTGTGCTTTTTCACACAGTCACATCTACAACTGCACATATTGACATGGACATGCCTAGTCTTGGAGTTTACAATTGCGTGCCTCTTCATATTTTTAATGCCTTGTTTTTAATTGGACTATGAAACTTAATTTTCAGAGCACTGCACATATAAATTGGGCTCTGAAGAAACTTGTTCAAATACCTTCTCAAAATTGTGGGCACAATTTGTGCAATCATAACAAATGCTGCCAATCCCAATACTGGAATGACTAGGATGAAAAGCTGCTATAATGCTATATGAAAAGTATACATTAATGTCCTGAAAGGCATTTTGGATTCAAGAGTCAAATGACAATATAGTCTCAGCTACACACTAAATGCTCATCACTCCTAGCAATGGTATAAGTAAAATTATGACAAATATGAACATATTAAAATTGCAAAGTATCATTACCACAATGCACAAAAATATATTACATTTGCATTGAAGGCACACACACCCATAACCCAACAACTTGCTTTCAGGGTTGTGTGTTTGGTGCTAACAATAACTAACCCAGGATCCTGGCTTCAAATTCGTGGAACATGCACACATGCACATAAACACACACACACACACACCGACACACGCACACACACACACACACACACACACACACACACACACCACTCTATCCCCCCTCCCTGTGGATCTGACAGCCAGGAAGCTCTAGCTTGTGTGGTGCCAGCCAGCAATAGCTCAGCTTCATCCAGCCCTGGAAACATGGCAGATGGTGGCAGGAGAGAACACAAGACAAGAGAGAAGACTCTGGGTGTGTGTCTGTTTGTGAGGCAGACAAAAAGGCAGGATAAGAGAAGAAACTGTGTATTACCAGATGCTTGCATGTCTATGATGCTGTCCTCCATGACCTCTATGATAGAGCTAAACACACTGATACGTATAGGAGCCACTCAATGAAGGTCCTCAAAGTTCAAATTAGATCTATAAATCTTACACCATTTTGTTATTTTACACTTGAGAGAGTGTGAGAGAGTGACATATCTGTCTGTTGCTGTGCCCTGTCTATGAGTGACCAATCAATCGTTTTCCCTGTGGGTTTTCATCTTGGGCACATAGAGGTTCAGCTCTTTTGAATGGACAGTTGATTAGTGTTGATGGATTCTTAATAAACAGCCTTCACACTCTCCATGTTTTTTGTGAACATGAATCTATTTTAGGCTGCGATGTGTGCGTGCCTGCATGGAAGTTTTAAAACATAATCTACCATTTTTTTCATATGCATTAGTTTGGATTATCTAGCGAGGATTTATGTATTTTATCATATACAATACTGACACAGTATATGCAATGCAGGCAGATGCATAATTCTCATACAATAAAATAAAAGGTATGCATAAAAAAAAAGATAAAAGCCAGCATGTAAGATGAAATCTGTGTTTTATCATATACAAAGCAAAATGCAAACTGTCCATTTTTCAAAATGTATGAGTCTTAAATATTGTTTTATATGTAAGTCAGCAAATGAACAAACCCAGAACAGCCCAGCTAATCAGCTCTCACAGTTAAAGTCGAAATGGCTTACCAGACAAATTACAGCACACTAGCTACAGAAGTTCCAAGCAAAAAAACTTCAAAGTAGAGCCTTTACTGACTGGCAAGAGCAGTTCAAAAAAACTCCAAAGCAAGATGTCATCATAAAAAAATCCGAGGAGCTCATGAATGTCCGCTTTAATGATATTTTGCAGTTACCCCTCTGCACAATGTAAGACTCACCTCGGATGATGGACAGCTTGGCATTGACAGTGATTTCACCCTCGCTGTTCTCAGCCACACATTCGTAGATGTTCTCGTCACGTGGCGCTCGGAGAGGCTGGATTCTGAGCACAGCGCCGGCACCCTCATCAAACTCAATGGTCTGTGAGGTAAGGAACACAGTTAAGTCAGACAGATGATGAATTCTAATAGAAATACTAGCAACTTTGACCTTAAGTAACTAGATGCAGGAATATATTATGATATCAAAACCCTGTTTCCAACTATACAACAGCACAATTTTCTTGTTGATGCAAAGATAAGTGTGGTGTCAGTCTTCTCAACAAGAAAACAGAAATAATAGAAGAGATGTAATTCTTTTATAGTATTGGTTCTTGTAAATGATGTATAAGTAAACAAGCACCCTGTCTTGCACATACTTTTTTTCAGCTCTTTATCATTTATAACTATGCTATTTGTTCACTGTAGCCTTTTGCTTTGAGCTCTGTTGAAATATTTGAGATTAACAAGACCTTAGAAACCTGATGTTTTAAATGTGAAAAACCTTGGAGTAAAAACAGTGCAGACTTTTTACCTTTAATTTATCAACTCAATCAAAATTCATTATGGATTGTGTACTGGTGCAGGATATGAAATGCCATACATTTGATCTGCCTGAAAAGTGTGACATTAGCAGCCACTTATCCTTTAGTAAGAAGATGAACCCCCTAAAACTTGTTTTTAACATAAACAGTTGTTTCCCGGGCTTATCTCGTTCATTTTAATTTTGGATGGATCAAGTGTTAGAGAAGATGGCAAGCCTGTCTGGGAGTCTCACAGCAAACCTCTGTTTCTAATATCTACCTTTCCACAGAAGAGCTTACACCATCTCAACAAAAGGTTTACAGCTGAGATCTCTGAGCAAAGCATGACTTTGAGATACATGAACGAGTCTTCAGCAGCCCTGCTGCTCCACTGCTGCACATCTCAGGGTTGAGCTGCTAATTAGGCTAAAAACACTGCAGAGCACAGCATCGTGATCGATATCAAAGCAGCTGTCTAGAGGGCAGAACAGAAAAAAAATCATAACTACTTCAAAACCTCTTCACAAATTTTTTATTTCACACTAAACGGAGGAAAAGAAGTGTCCGTTTTGGCGGTTTGCTTCACGCCCTTGGCTTTGTTTTCCATTTAGCATGCAGAAGAAGAGAACGTACAAACACTACATGTCTTTTTAGTCTGTCCTCCATTGAGATGCTGCTTCTCCCCTGTTGATGTTGTTATCATTTTTTGCTTTTTAGCCACCTCCCCTGTGGTTGTCTTCACGCTGCACTGTGTTTGTGTGTATCTCTGTGTACTCCCATCATCGTTAACGAAAGCAACTTTTTAATTAAGAGACACTGAGCATCAATCAAGACTTTTAGAGATGCCATCTGGGATGCCTGCTGAGAACTGAACAACAAACATCATGAATAACGCACAGACACATTCACTCAGATAGGGCTGCATGCTGGAAAAAAAGCTGCAGCAGTGGAAACAAGACTGTGACAACAGCACAGTCTGTCAAGTGCAAAGAGGACAGGACTGGAGGAGTACGATGGCTCCGCATTGCATTAGTGGGCAACTGTAGCTAATGGTGGACCTGCACATCATTCAGTGGTAAGAGAAACCAGTCCATGAAAAGACTGACAGTTATTGCCTGGAATCTGTGAAAACTGTGGGTGAGGAAAAAAACCCAACAGCAATAGAGAACTGTGCTTGTAATGTGGACATGGTGCAGAGGAATTATAAAAAAGAGTGTGTGTGGTCAAATGAAGGCTAAACAGAGTGGAATGTGAGGACAAATGTTACTGTACAAAATTTACTTTAAGTTAATAGTGGCTCGGGATAATGTAATCTCATTTTAGTATGAAACAAATTCAAAATACGCTTTTAGACAGGTTAACACTTTCATTGTATATTTTAGAGTAGTCATCTTAAATTTTAGCGTAGTGTTAACGCTAACCCTCTAACCCTATTCATGATGCTAAACATAAAGTTGACTTCAACAACTGCGGGACAAAGCGGCAGTACTCATTGACTCACCTCTATACGCTGGGAGTTGACCTTCTTGCCTTTCTTGTTCCAGCTAACTCGTGGCTTGGGGTCACCTGTTGCCTGGCAGACAAATGAGACCACGCCCCCTGAGACGCCAATCTGGTCAACAGGAACTTTTGTGAACCGCGGTGGTGCTGAGGAAGATAAGTGAAAGACAGAGAAGGGAAGATGTGGGAGGAGAAAAAAAGCAAACGGACATTAGTGCAAACCAAAAGATAAATGTTGTGCTACTGGAGCTAACGCTGCTCCTATTAAATAAGTATAATTACATTTCTGAAAGGACAGACTTCCAAATGCCTACTTAAGTGTATGCACATCCACACACAGACAAACGACTGTAACGTCATACAAACCCACACTAGCCTGTTCTTGCAGCCCATTCTGTATCTCATTCTCACTCTGTATCACACACCCGCACACAATGTTCCGCAGCAGAAAAGAGACTTGGATAAATAAGGGAGCCAGCTTGAGTTTTGGAGAGGGACAAAATTCTCAGCTTGACAGACAGACAACCAGATAGATAGAAAGATGCTGCATGGACAGTAAGTCACTATAGTTGATGGTGAACATTTCAGACCAAATCCATTAAGGTCTATAGGCCAATTTCAGAGTGGGGATACTAGCAGCAGTTCTGAATCATCAGAAAAAGGAGGCTGTAAACATGAGTTTTGATTTGTGATCAAACTACAAGTTTCCAAGGAAAGGGTTGTTTATCCCTGTCCTGTTTCTGTTAGTTAAATGGAGATCACAGGGGACTACTGAGGGAGGCCACCAAAACACCTATCACTACTCTAAAAGAGTCACCAGCTTCTCATTCACATTTTTGTAAGGAATGTAATGTTCTGATGCGACATATCAGTGTCCAGAGATTATGTTGTTTGGATACACTGTCCATCAAATGTTAGTAATTTCTGTGCTGGGATTTTTTGCTCATGTCTTAGTTGCAGAAAGTTCAAGACAACAAGCTTGGTAGAAAGAGAGAAAGAAAACAGAGACTCCTGGGGAACTCGTTAAATCAGAATCATACATATATGTGGGGATGATCAAACGGCCAGCGTATAACATCAAATTAATAATTAAGGGGCGATGGGCCGACACCAGTCTCCAGGCACTGCTAAACACACATGAAGGAGAGTTCCTGCATTCATTATTAGGGAAAGCAAGATAGAGAGTGGGTATACTTGAGACGGTGAGGCAAAGAGAAATAGTATAAGACAAGGGAAAGGAAGAGTGCAGTGCCTTAGGAAAGCAGCAGCACATTCAGAGTTCATATCACTGTCCCTAACTATATTACATACATATTTCTGATGTAAATATTACAACATACACAAACTAACTTAACTAGTGTGGAGAGGATGAGTAGTTAGCATCATAACAAACTCCAAAATGTGTCCTTGCTTACAAGTGTGTGCCACCTTGTGAGTCACACTAAACCTTGAAGTTTTATCAAAGAAAACATTTATGTTTTGTATACGGACAGCATCCAGCGTGTCTCGCCAAAAAATGAGTAAAGCTCTTTTTTCTCATCTTGCTTTGATTTCGTCTACTTTTCTTTGTAAAATGCAATTTGCTGCATGCGCAGCTCAGAGCATAAGCCATGACACTGAGGGCAAGGTGACGAAAACTATAGCACTTTTGTTATATATTTGGGCTCCTCTGACCAACTTTTCTCAAACTGAAAAGGTTAGTTGGGTGAGGACCGAAATACTTCAAACTAGCAAGAACATAGCCCAGTTGACATAAGTCAGCCTCCTGATAATCTGATCCGGATGAGTGAGAACCTTTATCGACTTTGTGATGGAAACGGACCTGACTTGATTTCTGGCCTTTTGGTCAAATCGGAGTGGAGCGATTGTTGCATCCTTCCAAATATTTCTTAACCCCATTTAAATATCACTTTACATCTCATAGATAACCTCTGCTGAAGAAGTACGAAGCATAAATTTATAATATTTTCCCATCTCATCTGTCAACATGTCAAATTCAAAACTGGTCTCATCATCTTAACTATTCCTAATTCAAGCAAATATTTCAAAGAGCTCGATAAGAGTTTAACTGTAGATGAAGATCTAAGAAAACTATCCATGTTACTGTCAAATGTTTTGAAGTGATGAGAGAAATGTAAAATACAGTTATGTGCAGTTTGTACTTAAATCATGAATAGTGGCATAACATGTAGAGGCTGCTCCCATGCTTATGTTCTTATGTTTATGGCATGTTTATCCTGCTTCCACACTGTGTTTATAGCCTAGATAATTTTATTATATACATACATCTTCAGCTTCAAAGAAGTAGGCTTTCTTTATTTATCTGGTGTATACAATGATCCCATCTGGGATTTTACACTTTTAACTTCCATTCTGAAACTACACAAAACAGCTTTACACAACACAGCTCCTCTGCATTTGACCTCTCTTCGCGATGTGCCTTCTGTGAGACAGAAGGATTTAAAGAGATCTGGCCTGTGGCAGTGGTTTTGCTGAAGGCCAGCACTCTTTGATTAGTTTTCTCCAGGACCATCCGACATTTCCACCCAGGCACCTCCTTCCTCTGTTTTCTCCTTCTTCATATATTGAGAGAGATGAACAATAAATGCGTCTGTCCACGTGTGAGGCAGAATTAACTCCTGAAATAGTCAGAATTTCTTTTAATGTTATAGTTTTGAGCGTACCTTCAGAAGTATTTAAAACACAGAAAGCTAGAAGGCAGCTGGAAGGAAAATGTATCAAATAAAAAAACATGAAACAAAAGGGACTGACAGGAAGAAGAGAACATGAGGGTGGCAGGGAAGTCAGCACTAAAGACAAGACTGGGAGTGGAGAAAAGAGAAGGTTGGAGGAGGTCCAGGGACAAGAAGAGATGATGTGAAAAGGGAGGACAGCAGAGAAAGTCCTGAATATTTGATGAAAATCAAAGTTTTTGTAACATTTTGTTTGGTCTTGCTTTTCGTTTTTATTTGTAATTTGTGTTTATCAAACCTCATCTCCTGCATCTTCGTCCCCAGAGGTGAGTTTCACTCATACTGTCTAACCTATGGTGCTTCATTCATTCTTCTTGAATGTCTTTAGAAAATACTATACTGGATGTAAGTATGATACTATCCACTGTATATTGTGTCTTGTGCACTATCCTCTTGATGTCTTGTTATCTCTATAATATTTAAGCATAACAAGTCTGATTTTGAGGACTTTAAATCGACATGCTCGTCCAAAGCAACATTAAGTAACCAGACAGTAAAAGAGCATTTATATATTTTCAGATTAATATTTACAGCTGGGCAGAAGCAGAGGTAATAGCCTGTCATGCAAGGCTCTTAACAGACAGACAATGATATATCTTGTATTTTAGTGTGCTAAGACAAAGACAGACACCATATGCCTTTAATGTTGAAGACATGTCTATCACAGTGGCCTACATGTTTATTCAGCCCATATCTGACACATTCATATTTGACTGAGTAAATTTCTGGCTTTGCTTAAAGTGAAGTTCCATAAACATTACTATAGGCCATAAATTATACATTGGTTTATCAAATAAGGCCCATATATCATTTCTGCGTCAACCCTACTCTCGCCCTCTCTCGTGCTCGTCTATTTTATGTCTGTTTTTACTCCTTTATTATATAATGCCAGTTGTTTTGATCCACATGCCATCAAACACCCCTGCCACTGGCTGTGGGCCCATGACTGTCTATTACACTACAATTACTACAGGTATGCAGAGAGTGTAATTAACCATTTTCTTCAGCTATGTGCCTCTGGCATTCTGCTACCAGTTACATTGGCTCTAAGCCTTTCTTTTTTGGAATGTGAACTCTATGATATAGCCAGTAATTGCAGGGTAGAAAAGGTTGAGTGGCATTATGGTTTAACTGCTTAAAAATTATTCAGTAATGAGTGATAGCATAGCCCAGACCATATTATCAAGAGACAAGCTTATTCACAGTGATTCATGCATTGACTTGGATCAAAGTATCTAGACATCATCATATACATCTTTATTTGTCAGTCCTTGGTAGGTAAACTAACCAAACTTGACTATAAAAAAAATAATTTCAGTGTTCTATGAAGGCAGTGTGCTAAAAATGAAACTATTGTTGAGTGACACCTGTTTATTACAGTTTGCAGGCTTAGCATAGCATATCTCTGAAAAGCTTCTCTAATACATTTGATGTGGTAAAACACCCCCAGTGACATTCATTCATTCAACTGTAATGTAGAATCTGGCAAATTTGCCAGAAGCTGGCATTTTTATCTGTTTACACTGATATTACTTTTTTTAAAATAACAATGATTTTTATAGCATTAGAAAAAACAATAGGTGCTTGTAGGCCTTTAGTGGGTAGAAGTACTTTTTCTCCAAAGACTTAATGTGGAAAACCCTTCAATATTTTTTTATGTTTCATGACTACAAAATATACAAAATGTCCTCTACTTTATCTGTCTCTATATTACGGAAGGAACAGACCCTTTGAGATTGACACCCACTGATGACACCTTTTCTAAAGATGTATACATTTCTATTGCTGCATGGTAAGGTCTCCAAAAACTGGCATATATTATGTTACCAAAGATGACCTGCAGTGGCCATTGATCTATTCTACCAAAGCCCCCCTCTATTCCCCAATATTTCCTCAGACAACCTGAGGTACAGCATTATCCAGATAAGGACACAAGACCTGTCTTTATCTGCCTGGCAGGGGGACATGGCCTAAGCTAAAATAACCAGCAACAGGGGCCCGGCTATCTTCACAAGGCCCTGAGAATGGAACAAATCCACGCAAATACAACAAGCTAGCAGCGACAGGAAAATAAAAAACTCACACTATGCCCACAGACGCTTGTTTAGCTAATACCGCAGCCACCTGCTACTGGCCGCTACCTCTGTTAGACCTGATAAGCCAAAATACACCATCACTGTGATTATAAAGTGGTGGAGAGTGGGAGGTGGGTATGTGAATATGAGATGGCTGTATTTACAGTACTTTAATGTTGTCATTTGGGGTGTTAGAGGAGGGATGGGTCTGCCTTTATGACTAATACAGTAATTGATGGAGAAAAGCTTCTCTGTTCATAAATAGGAGCCATTACCCACTGAATTAGCAAAGTGGGAGCCAAAATGACGCACAGCCACTCAGTGGTTTACAGCAAGGCAGAGAACTGGGAAAAGAGCACTTGTTATCCATCTTGCTACAAATAGGTATCTTTCACAAAACATAGAGACCTTTTTAAACCAACAAAGTCTACAAAGAACATTTGGTACTATTAGAGCTAATAATATAAGCAAGCTAATTCCACTTATTCCTTCCTCTCATGTGGCAGCATAGAAAAAGAGCATCATCGCAGTGAGGATGCAGATGAAAACTGCATCAATTTGAACTTTTTTTCCCCCCTCACTGCTACTTTATCCCAGTAGACTCTTGAGTGCCTATACACTGTATATTGACTAATTTTACTTGGTATGTTTACAAAGTAGAACGGAACAGTATGAACCACTGTTTGTTACCAATTTAAAATAGAGATAGAGATTAAACTTAATTTTCATATTAGCCAAACAACAGACACATGACACACGTGGGCACTGAGGACTGGCTGCCTGGAAAAAATAGAGACGGGCACAATTTGGCATTTTAACACATCCAAGGCTTTTCTTTAACTTTTATACTAACTATTTAAAAGTTTTGTTCTTTATTTCATGTCTACTGTACAGTGCAGTGGACAACCAAAGCAGAGAATTGTTACTGACATTGATCTGCAGCCATGTGGACATCTGAAGTTTAACAACTACTACTGCTACAGTCACCTATCTATCAGTCCTGGACCTGACTTAAAACTCTACCAGGCTACTTCAGGACATGCAAGTCTAGGGGTGGATGAATGAGGAGCTGCGGAGATGGACAGACAAATGCGCATTCAAGTAGATGAATGAACAGACACAAATAACCACACACACAGACACAAGCTCTCGCTGTCTTTTATTCAAACACCACACACCCTCCAGGCCCAAACAGCCAAGCCCCATCATCAAGACTAATTCTCGAAGACTGCTTGGGCAAGTACCATTGCTACGGAAACCAAGCCTTTACTCTAAACCCGTCTTGCTTTGTCTTGTCTGGTTTTCACATGCCATCACTGCCAACAAAGACCAGTGGACTGCTGCAGAAACTTAAACCAGACGAGAAAGAGATAACAGATAGAAAATAGTTGGATGGTCTGTTGCTAATCTCTGATACACAGTTTGGTGGCATCTACATAAACCGCATTTGAAGACTAAGAGGTGAGGATTGTAATCTTTATTTGTAAATGGGTTAACATTTATTTAGTCATCCACTCACCAATGTATCATCTGTTATCAGAACATTCTTTATTCTTAGCTTAGCTATTTGCAAAAGGGAAACTACATTTACATAAAATAATATCATAATGTAACAACAGCAATGAAAATTTCTAGCACCTGTTATAAACTAAATATGTGGAATGGGCTTAAGCACTTCTTCTCTGACAACATGCTCTTGAGCATTACATTTCACTCACAATAATGGGAAAACTCTCTCATCTCAGCTGCAGCCCTACTCCATAGAGCACGTTTGGCTCCGACCTCATCCCTATGTAACCTTTACCTTGACTGTGCAAGCTTAAGGGTTAATGAAACAGTTGATTTTCCAATTAAAATACAAGGAAGGAAGGCTAATTGGGATTTGCTCTTGGGGCAGCTGGGTTTCTTCACAAAGTGAAATTGTGCTGCCTGGATTGTGCAACCAGTTCACGCAGCTGAAAACAGAAACCTTAAATGTGAATGTAAAACTGTCAAACTTGTTTGGATACCACTGGCCTATTTTGAAAGACATATCGTGTAACAAATGACATTACTGTCATACAAGGGACAAAGAAAGCCCTTACTTAAAAAGAAATGTGACATCTTTCAATTCTCACAGCAACGTCTTTCATGTATTTTCATTGGGAACTGTTTTCACAAAATAACAACAAGGATTTCAAGGCTCAGTTGTACATGAAATAAGTACAGATGTGATGTTTTTCTCCAAACCCTTTCTTCATTGCATCATACATCTATGTTGACTGCACTCCCAACAAGCTCACAGCACTCAGACTTTACAATCCATGAGGGATAGACTGAGGGATGTGGCAGGAAGTGGGAACCCAGTGTAAAAAAAGATGTGGAGTATTAGTACCTAGAGGTGAAAACTTTGCCCAGTGACACTGTTTTCCCAGCAAAGCTTAATTTTTAAAAGAGTGGTATAGTTGTAATATGCACAAATTGGTCCCAGTGAAACCTTTGTTGAAGGCTAAAGTAAAAAGCACAAGACGCTAAGTGTCATTTGGCCCAATTGAAATAAACAACCTTGTTCCTCAGAAATAGAGAGATAAGCTCAGGTATCTGATTTCAAAATGGTCGCACAGCGCACACAGAGGTGGTGAAATTGGGACAATTTTGTGTCATTTAGTGACTCACTTGAGGCAATTGATACTTGTTGGATCATTACATGAACAGGACACCTGTGGCTGCCAAAGGTGTTTCAGATCTAATCAAAACAAAGGTAGGAGAAAGAAAATGGTGACAAAATTGTTCTCTCTTTTAAAAACAAAACTGAAAAACCTATTTCTCTATATTTAAATCCACATAACGCCACATACAAAACAGTGTCAACCTGTGCACTTTGATAAAGAGGTTTGTCAGACTGTCAGGCCATGCATTGAGGAATATACTTCCTTGGGGAGAATACAAAAGCCTTTGAAGATCTAAACCCGCTCATCAAAACATTGAAAATTTAAAAGCCATGTCGGTGGCTTTATTCGACAAAAAGTTGAATAACTTTCTCTGAAAAAAAAATTATAACACAGGGGCCTTTGATACACTTCAATCACTTTTATTGTTCTGTCAAACTGCGCTCATATAACATCACTCAAACTACTAGAGTATGTTACTGAAAAGAGACTGAGAAAGACAGATGATGATAAAAATATAGGTTTATTTGATCTATTGTGTTGACCAAAACTGTTTTTAAAGCTAGACTTCAATAAAAATAAATTACACCGACATGATTTTTTTCCCCCATTCTCTTTTTCCCCAACTTTTTTCCTTTCTCTTCCAGTGCAATTGTTGATGTCATCCACTGTATGCAGTCCTGTGACCTCTTGGTAATTACAAAGGGTCCAAGGGTTTCTTTGTTGGAAAATAACCTAAACTGTGAGTGAGAACAAATCTATTTTCATTTTGAAGTAGTTCTTTGAAGTATTCTAAAGAACACTTAAGAGGAAAGTGAGACAGTGTTTTGCACCACTAAAGTCAAATTGTTTCCCTTGGCTATTTGTAAGTGCACAGCTCCAAGAGACCAACCTAGAACAACCTTTAAAATGCACACAGCCCCATAAGGCAACTTGTTCCTGTAACTTAAAAATGTAAAGATTGAGTTTCTTCTCATTTGAGAGAGAAACTGTTTATACAGTAATGCATAGGGCCAGACATGCAATCACAGGGGGCACATAAAGTGAATTTGACAAAATTAATTTGACAGTATAGACTTGAACGTAAGTTGACTTAAAAAAGATAAGGACTGATTAAGGTAGAAAGAAAGACAAAGAAAAATAAGAAGGAAGAAGAAGATGTAGGAAAGAAGAACAAAAAATAACAGCTAGCCTCAAAGGAGTTTCATTCTTTTTCCAATTGGCAGCTTCAAAACAATATAAATAATCAAACACCCTCACCCCATCACTGCAAGTCCT
The DNA here is from genome assembly GCA_900302695.1 of Helostoma temminkii. NCBI lineage: Eukaryota > Metazoa > Chordata > Actinopteri > Anabantiformes > Helostomatidae > Helostoma > Helostoma temminkii. The sequence continues at coordinate 35,550 of OMLM01009584.1, forward strand.
GGCCAATTACTATTATTGTAGAGGTGCGTTGCCAAGAATGCTACTGTTGAGGACTCCTAACAGTAACTAACGGGCCAAAAGGAATGAACAGAAAGAAAAGAGGAGGAGGTGAAAGGCCAGAAAAAAATGCTGACGATTAACACTTCCTCCCTGTCCAAAAACACCAACCAAAATACACACAAATCTTGCAAGATTGTGAATAATTCAAGAAATGCAAATAAACTGCAATGCTGTGTGCTGGAATGGAAGGAAATGTATCTTTTCTGTTGGAAAAAATACTTACAGGCCTCAAAACGCTAATTAGTATATTTATTAGTATTGATTTTACCCATTCAAGAAATTTGGTTTCTTGATGTACATTATAAACATTGAAAGCCATGGTGATTTAACTTAATTGTATATTTCCATATACATATGTATGCACCTGTACAAAAATTAATTCAAACACGCAGAAAACACAGAACATCATATTACTAATGTTGGGGTGGAAGACTTCATTGAGCCATTTTCTCTCTCCTTTGATTAAAAATGTGGCCTTCTTGCTGTGATTTATGAGTGAAAATTAAAAGGGATGCAGGGCTCAGAGACACAGAGAGAGGGGGCTGTGAGAGTGAGGGATGACATCATGCTTTGCTTTCAGCTTGGCTTTTCTGCAAACGATGTGTGGTGTCACAGAAAGAGAGAGAGAGAAACTGTTGATATGAGGTGGGGGGTTGGTGTCCCTCCCCCGCCCACCAGGTGGGAGTGAATATAATTAGACAACTGCACCACTACGCTGTGTGTGGTTGTGCATGTGGGATGTGAAAGACAATCAAGTAGTCGGGTAAGTGTGTGCATACATTTCCAGACATAATGGTGGGGTAACGCTGTGTGGCCTCACAAATAGATGTGAAGAAGAGTGCGTGTGCACATCTGTGTCTACCTGTGTGTCCAGGGAGTTAGTAGGTGGCAGAGGAAGGCAAGAAAAAACAACAACAGCAACACAAAAACAAAAACAAGGTGTGAACATGAACAAGGGACAATAAGACAGAGTGAAAGAGCTTCACAAACACAGTGATCATATCCACAGGCAGAGCAGACAAAGACTGACAGATAGTGACAGATGGGGAGAGAGCCCTGCTGTATTTGTCTGTGTGTGTGTGTGTGTGTGAGAGAGAGACAGAGGGAGTGAGTGAGTGAGCGAGTGAGCGGGAGAGGGAGAGAGAGCTAATCTCTGTCAAATATGAAGCAGATTGCACTGAATGTTATTTAAACCAGGATGAGCAAACTTCAAGCTAATTCAAGTGGAAGAGAAAAACTGATTCCTAATATACTGGGCAGGAAGACTGAAGGCGAGAACCGTCTTAACATGCAACATGTGAAAAGGAAGAGCTTTTGCACTTTTACTTGATTTTCACTTTGAAAATAAGTAAAAAGGAAGAGAACAAAGACATCTATCCGATATCTGCTTGGGTGCAATTTCAGATGTTTTCAGCCAGCTGAGCTGAAAGACACTTGAATTATGCTACCAGACACTCAAACCACCATGCAATCAAACCTAGACAGCTCTGTTACAACATGAGAAGAATCAAGTCCTCTTGCTGTTATCTTGAATCACTGAAAATACACTCACTGAGTGTCAGAAACTGAGAAGAAAGAAAGGGCAGATGGAGGGTACATGGCAAAAAATGCCATTTCTCTTGCAAATTATCTAAGATGGAGAGAAAAATCAGGCATGACCCTAGAATTTCAGTTGTGGCACAGTTAGTGTGGAACAGCATGACGGGTCACACTCTAAGAATCTACTTATCTTTGTTTTTTTCTTTTCCATTTAAAGATTTATGTTTATTATATTATGTATTCTTCTACATACTCATGGACACTCTAAACCACACACTTACACTATACACGCACAGGATTTACAAACAATGAAACCTAAGGGGAAACCCCCACCTTGCAATCACTCTTGTTCTATTACTCTGCAGAGCCTCCTTTTTGTTTTGTCTCCTTAATGCTGCTCTAAGCCCATCTTAATGGGGAAATGGTGCAGAACAAATCCAAAGCGGGATAAGGATAAGAGACTACTGACGTCTTGTCACTAAACAATCAAAGCTGCACAGACTGATTTATACAAAGATGAATTATGTCCAAAAGGTAAATATTTCAAGATAAATCGAGTTGAAGTTTCTGTCTGAATATTATCAGCATCCCAGAAAAGTTGGGTATCTGAAAAGTGACATATTAAATCAATTCAATGTCAAACATATCTATCACATTCTCTGGTTGTCCTCAGTAAAAGCACTATGTGTTAATACAGTTACTCTTAAAAGTCAAGCCTAGCTCATAGTATTTTGATGCAATGCAATTCTTATTGTCTTCAGCTCCAGCAGAAGAGATAGATAGTAATTAATGCATTTACACACTCTCTAAAAAAGATCTAAAAAGAACAACAGGGAAAAAACAGGTGAAGCATCTTTATTGAAGGCTCCAGAAAGAAAATGTTCACCAACACTTTGTTGACTTGCCATTCTCCACAATATTCTGTGTTTCTAGTGTATCAGATATAGATGACAGTCTTACAAAAGGCATTACATAGGAAATATAGTATAATATAGTAACACAGTTGGTGTGTTTAGACTTACATAAGGCGTGGGAGCTGGTGAGCAGCAGTGATAGCAGCAGACTGGTGACAGGCAGCAGAAATGGCAAGAAGAAGCGAGGGGTACCACTGGTGGCCATCTTGGCTCCAGTCAGGAAGAGGGGCAGGAAGGGGTGGGGTGGGATTGATCCTCGACCTGGCTGGAGAGCCGAGGCCCGACTGCGCAGGGAAGGTTGGGGTCTTCACACAGGACAGCTTGACACTCTGCAAGAGAAATATAAATTAGAAATTTTGTACTATTCTTCATGTATGTAAAAGCCACAATAACCTTAACATCCACGTTTGTCGTGCTGGGATTAGAGCTTTGTCATAAAACATTTTCCAAAACTAAAGGATCATCAAAACATCTATTTAGCATTCATTACATAACATACTATAATAGTTTGTCCATCACAAGGGTTTCTAGATCATAGAAACATGCTGAAATAAGATGATTCCAAAATATATGCATTACTTTTGAGCAGTGGACAAGAAGACAGAGCCACTTTGCCCACACCGTTATGACACGACTTATTATAAACATACAGACCTCAGCTCCTCACTGCTGCTGATTCATAAATGAAAGAATGATAAAAAGGTGTAAGGTGACACTAAGGGAAGCATAATGTCACAAACCCCAAACACTGTAACATACTCGTCTTCTATCTGGTCTTCTCACATTGCTTAATTATCAGGGGAGTCATTGTTTTCTTTCTTTTTTCCTTCCTAATCTCCTGATCTTGTGGTTATTTGCTTATCTCATGGCCTTGTAATTACACAAGCACCCAATGATATTCCAGGCACCGTCTCTTTGTTTTAGCCCAATTGCCATTAATCCCCAAAGCCACACACAGGGGCCAGGGATGCCGCCCACCCCACACATACACACTCCATTTCTCTCATTTATATGACTGATACAGCACAGAGCCACTACCAAGTGGTTTTACATAGTCTTTAATTAAAAAGACAAGGGAAGAGAGAACTGAGAGACAATCGTGCCACTAAAGTACGGTTTTCTTATGACGTGTGATATTTAGTTGACACTCATTTTCAGAGCATCTTGAGAAAAAATAGCACACTTCAGCTGAAAACAATGTTTGTCTTAGCATAAAGCTGGGCGTACGCAAACACTAAACTGTCCAGTCTCGAAGAATCCAAATCATAGGTCCTGTGTTCAAGTTCCTGTGTCAGCAAGCATGTGCCTTTGTGCAAGACAGTGAACTCCTCTCAGCTCCAGTGATGCTACTACTCAACCGAGTCTAGTGTGAGAAAATCTCTAGAAGTGAGATTAATTACGTACACACTGGTCTGACTGTGCATTTTATCATGGATGTCCTAAGGTAACCTTTTTAACCTAGAGGTTAAAGATAATATTCTGTCAGCACGGGTTTACAGTTTTTAAAAACTAGTTACTAACTAGGCCATGTCAAGCTGGTAAACTCTCTGAAGAATTGAAAGGTTAATGTATAGTATACAATATAGCTGTGACAGTCACATTTGTGACTGTAAACTTGTGAGAGGGAGAAAAACTGCAGCTAATTGCAGTGTAATTAAGCTCCTCAGACAGCAGCAATACACAAGTGTTCCACCCTCCACAGCTACTGGACCAGGCTCTTTAGCTGAACAGCGAGACACATCTAGCAGAAGGCCATTTATGACAGAAACTCTTTACATGCCTAATTCAAACAAAGACATGTGACACATGCACACTTTCACAAAACACAAAGGTAGAGATCAACAATAGGATTTATGCCACAAGAGTGGGCGTCTTTCAGAAGCTCAGCTCATCTTTCAACACAATACTATACGCACACGACCAACATGTGTCCTTTTTTTTTTCTTTTCTTGGCCTAGAGTGGAGGTGATGTCATGTTGAGAACTGAGGTAAATGTAGAAATGTGACTAGATAAAATAAGGGTATCAAATTGTCTTGTAGACTTCCGAATGATGCCTATATTGTTCCAACTGTTAACACTTGTGTAGGTGGTGGGAATCTCGCCATGCCTGTAGAGAATTTCTCTATCTATGCTCACAAGATGCCTAGGTTTTGATTTATGGCCCTCCCCTTAGGGCATGGTTTTCTATCTCCACTTCTGGTTGCTATACAAACTTCACAACACAATTACAACATCTATTGTTGTTGAACGACCTTGTCAAACATAACCTAAGGCCACGTGTGGGCTCCAGTTTAACCATAGACTGTCTACGCCGCTTAATGTTGCTGTCTTTACTGAACTGTAGACGGCAGTGAAAAAATAAAGCTTGCGATAAGAAGATACATACATGCCTTTACACATGCTTCATTACACAAAAACCTAAACCAAAGCAAAAGTTCAAACTGAGCAAATGCAGCTCTAAACAGATATACAAACATTCCACTAAAGCAGTCCTTCATGGGGTAGTAAGCAGAGCATTTCTCTCCATGGGAAAACCAGTCAACATTTTCTACCAGCAATCATAATATGTATGTGTTATTTTTTTTTCCAAATACTATATAAAAAATAACTAACTAAAAACTTTACAATGCCGAAGTGTCTTGATTAAAGTCCAAGCTAGCACTGATGGCTAATGTCTACACTGTGAAGCTCAAGCATTCCGCCATGAAAGAACAGCACATGACTGGAGATAGTAGCCAGTTTGAGTCTTCAGTAATTACAGCCAAAATGGCAGAACAATTTCCACAGTGTAGTGGCAGTCATTGGCCATCATTGACTCTCACTCTGACGTGGTCAAGCTCTAAATTTATCTCATTTCCCCATGCAATATTGATACTAATGCATTTGATTATTGAGATTGGGAAAGGCAGCGGGGGGAAGGGGAGATGAGAATTTGCCTCATAAGCATGAAATGAAAGTGTGCACATGAACACCTACACACACACGTGACAAGGGGCCAAAAAATTTAAAAGGAGATGAATTCTATAAAGTGAATGAAAGTACAAGTATATACATGAATTTCTCTATGAGAGACTATGAACCCAGTAACTTCAGGAGACCAATCTATTTTATGATACAAACACTTGATCCCTTACACATACTCTAAATATGTGAAGTTGCATTCACAAGAAGAAAAACAACTACTTATGACCTGAGGGACCGCATTAAAAATCCCTTTTATGAGGTGAACAGTAAGCTTAGTTCACACACACAGTTAAAAAAGACTTCAGTTTGGTTGGGCTTGATGATCAAAACTGAGTGTTTGATGTCTAGAGCTTCAAAAAGAATAACATTTTCTGTGTTTGGCTAGGCCAAAAAAATGCTGGACTTTCCACAGGAGTATGTTTTTCATGCATTGTTTGATTTCGTGTGTGTGTGTGTGTGTGTGTGTGTCTTAACAACATCTATTTTTTCGGCTCCAGGAATGTGACGGTTCTGTCTACAGCGACTCTCTGCTCCTGCCCAGCAGAGATGTTGTTGAATCCAAGGAACGATCCCCATACTCTAATAGGAGCTACGAGAAGGTAGTCTTATAAACTATCACACATTTTTATGATAATATTATTTAATAGACTATTTGATAAATGTTACCAGTAGTTTTTGTCACTTTAAGATAAGATAAGATAAGAAAACCTTTATTAGTCCCACAATCGGGAAATTGCATAAGAAACAAGAAGAAACTTTCAAAACAAAAGAGTTTGGCAGCTAATGCTGCGACAACCGAAGGACATTGTAGCCCTTGCATATATAAAGCATTGGGTTTTTGTAGATGGCTTACAGGTATGCACACATGCATTTCCATGTGGGACATTATATACAACCATGGCCACTAATGACAATAACATTAGTATTGTTGTTCAGCGCCTACCATGTACAGCAAAAGACTGACAGAGGATTCCAAAATAGCTCTAAAACGACTTACTCAATAGTGGCACTGGCTGTTTTTAATCTCTTAAAAATAGAAAGAAAGTTAGTAATTACATAAGGAAGGTGTGTCTGTTGAAAGAAAAGGGCAAAGATCTCCAGAATTAATAAAACTGCTTTCACATTCAGAGTTGACATACTGTACATAGAACACTGTCAAATTAAAATGTCAAAATCAAATTAAAAGGTTGCAAAAAAACCCAAGCAGTTGATGCCACATTGTTAGATGGAGGCTCATCTTACTCAGATGTGCACTGCTTGCATTCCTGTTAGCATTGCTTATTTGTATTTGCTAGCCAGATAGCACAGGTATCCTACAGGTGTTTCATGTTTTGACTGACTTGTCCTGTCACAGTACCATTAGCTAGTCCTTCTCTGGCAGTAGTACAATACTTCAAACAATAACATCTAAGCAAGATCTGCAGGTGTTTTCATAATTGAATGGCACCAGGATAGGGAGATGTCATTATGCAGTATTCCATCCAACAATATGAATACGCATAACCTATTAATGTGTGGTAAACAGAGTCTGAATTTAATCACTCTTAATTATTTAAAAGAAAACAATGAGGCTGGTGTAGTACTTAACACTTATGAAAATTAGCCAGGTAGTTTAATGTAGGGTGACAGGAAGACACAAAAACAAACATTAGTGAAGACTGTCCGTCATCCAGGTCAGGTTATCTGCAAGTTGAGTCATGGCAACAGGACTTCTTCATTGTTAGGTCAAAAAAAAATCCAGCATTCACTACTTTGAATACAGTCTTTTTCATGACCTCCTCCAAACTCTGCTCTCTGCTGTTTATGTTCATCCTTTAGCTACTGTCTCTCCCTCTGCAGTCTTTCACCTTATGTGGTGTTTTTATGCGTCAGTAACGAGTTACAGGCTTTTACCTCAACGAGTTTACTGCCTTTCATTGATTCATACCCTACAGAAGACAACACAAAGATGTAAAATGCAGGTCCAGGCTATTTGTGCATGTTGTACTGTTTGTGTCAGTGTCTGTCCTTGTGTAGACAATGTGTATAAATGTGTGCATAAACAATTTAGTGCTTTGTACTTGTTGTCTTAGGCTATGCTTACATATGCATGTGGATGATTTTATATCACTCTGCTTTTTGCATTTTTATGTGTGCATTTGGTATGAAAATGCGTAATAGTGTGAACTCATTTATGTTCTATACTCATATTCAGACAGCTATTTGTTTCTGTATCTCTTGAAAACCAGTGGTATACCCAGACGCCCACATTCACACACACCGACCTCAGCTATAAAATAAATCTATAGCAGCCATCTGTTTTTCACCATGCTGAAATCCTAACAGTATTGATTCCATGTGTCACTAGTAAGGTTTCCCCCTCTCTCCTTCTCTCCCTCGCTCACTGTTTTCTGCATCAGAACACTGGCTAAATCTTCAGAGCAAAATCTACCATGAGTAAAATGAGAGAAAAAACAAGTCTGCACACTGTACTGTTATGAAACCTAAACAACTATGCAAATGGTGAGATATATTGTTATTATAAAAGGAAGATGGGTATGTGTCTGTGAGCCTGTTCAAAGGAAGGTGTATTTGACTTCTAATATAAAAACCAGATCAGACTACTCATTTTTCAAATTCTCCATCTCTGTTTTCTTTTTCTCCATCTAACCCCCCTTCCTCATTTCCTCTCTCCCCCACTTCCCCCTTGAACTCATGCATACTAAACTATGCTTGCATTGCAGATGTTTGGTAGGGAATCACATGAATTTGCATGGAACTGCAGGACTATTATGTAAATGCCCCAGTGTTTATCTACCTCCCAGCTTCACTCTTTCTTTTCCATCCTGAGAGATGTATGTTAGTGGAATTTGAAACATGTTACACTTGCCATTAAGCAGCAAGTGTAGGGAAGCCCCAGTGGAAAGAGAAGGGCCTACACAAGGAAGAAATGGTCATGCATGTATTAAGATATTGCCAGTGACAGTAACATCTTAAACATCTTTGTAGTGACTTCATGAGACACACTAAAAGTGAAGTTGAGCCTTGTTTGTCTGAGCAGGTGCATATAAACCATAATTACTCTCTCTTCTCATGTGATATAATCACCATGGTTACACAGAAGCAATAATAACCAATAATAATAATATGAATAAGAATACCAAATATCCTGTGAATTAATTCCAATTTATTCATGGCTCCTACACCTTCCTTGACAATAGCAAATGCAATAATAGAATAAATCACACTCAACATTATCATGCAGTTAGTGAGGTAACAGTTATCTCCAGCAAATGTGACTTGCTGGTCTTTGGATTCTAGAGGATACAACGACAGGTGCAACAACTCTGATCATATAACAGTGTGCCACCCCATGGAAAACTTTCATATTTTATCTACATAATAAACTTCAGAGTATGTTTCAAGTAAAATCCATTTTCTGGTATGGTGACACTTGAACACCCATTTTTTTGCTTGAAGTGAAAGCAGTTTGCATAGGTAGAGAGAACTGCGCTGCCGTGACCTCATTAAGAGATTGCAGAACACCCTGCCCTAGCAACCTCTCCTTGGAGTAGCTTTCCCATGAGCCTTTGTTCTCAACCGTTCCCAAAGTACCAGGCAGAAAAATGTTGCTCAACACTCAGAGACACCTTGTGTCAGCCATCTGCTATCCCACTGGGAGCACCATAACCTTTCTTTGAGCTCTTATGAGCTCTCCAAATTCCAGTTTGCCTTCTAAAGGTGATTCTCTGCAGCAAAACACTGCTGAACATTAACTGAAGTTTTTTTTTTGTCAAAGTTAGAAATTGATAACTTTTCTTTAAAAAAAAAAAAATCACTGCTTACTTCAAAGTATTATAAATGATATGCTATTCACGAGGCTGAGTCACTGTTAGATGATAAAAAAAATATGTTCCAAATCATCAGCGAACTGTTGTGTCTGGCTATTTCCAACAGGAATAAGAGGTTTACAAAAAGATTTGAGACCAGACTACCACAATCCCACTGAATCTTTAAACTTTTGTTTTTCTCCAGGTGTTGACAGACAGGAAATGGGTTTACTCTGAACATTATGGGACTGCACTGTCCTTCCAATAAACACCCTGTGGGCTGTGAGGCATTCAGCTGAAATCCACCCTGGTCGAGGTGGTGAGTACAACAGCAAGCATCAGGGTCATGCAGCGAGGGCGAATGAATTGGCAGCTGGGATGCTTGGGCAGCAAGCTGACCTCCTAAATGCAGACTTTATTGCACAGCCATTTTGTTTACCACTGAGAGGTGACACACTATCCGTCTCCTGCGTAACCTCGCCATACTGTGATGCCAGAAGTTGGCAGGCGAAATCTACACACAATTTACACAAAAAGAGAAACACTTGTTTTTGATTGGTCGGTTGAACTGGCTGGCAACAGTCATAAAGGCTAAAGGTTACAGGTTGCACTGTATCTGATGCCCATTCCCTTGACTAAGAAGAGTCTGGAGGGGAATGAAGGGTGCGGTGACATAATATATATAGGGAGGCATTTAATTATAAGACACAGTACAGGTCACAGTTGGAAGCTGGAGAAGGGAGGTGAGACAGGGGGTGTGAGGTAGTCCTTGACAATAACGATAGAGTAGTGGAGAAGTGGGGAAAGGAGGGGCTGGAGGGGGTGACATCAGTTTTGGCACTCTGCCAGTAGAGTCAGACAAGCACCACACTAACCGGCCAGAGGCTTAAACAACCTTTAAAACTGCCATAGGATGGGGGCATTTTTGAAGGGCAAGTGGGACATCTGCAGAGGAAAGTTTCATATTCATTCTGGACATAGCATGCGGATGGTGAGCAATGAGATTATTCTAAGTGATTGAGAAGGAAGACGGAGGAGGGTAAGACTGGCAGACAGAAAATATCTCAAAAATTCATCTGTGTAATTGGCAGTTATACCAAATAACATTTGCTGTGTGGTTTCAGAAGTTTCATTTCCAAACTGAAATACGTACCATTTGAAAAAGTGTGGCACCTACACAACAAAATGAGTGCTGGCTGCTTTTACCAAGATTCATAAATGACTGAAAGTGGAGCTATATTTGGCGCTTTGCTTTAAGGTTAACATTTAAATTGATACAATTTCCTCCTGAAGACTGAGACTGAATTGAGACCAATTAATGATCAATACATTACATTGATAAGTACCTTCATCTCTTAGTTGGCTACATTTGGAAAGCTGATGTTTTTTATTTTATTATAATAAAAAAAACATAAGATGGGGCCCTCATTAAGCAGCACCATCTACTATTTTCCATTTTGCGCTTTGGCAGTGATCATTCAGTCAAATACAATACGACACTGCAACCTTCAGTGAACTAATCATATCTAAGGCTCTTTTTGTCCTGGCAGCTTTTGGAAAGTGAGAAAGGCACAAACAAACATCCCCAAACAAAAAAGCACTGGTGCAGAAGCAGACTCTGACACTTTTTATATGCGTTGTCTATAACAAACCTCCTGTTCATCAAGGGTTGTCATCTTTTCCACCATCAAAGAAATTGTTCATTTTCAAGGAAATTTATTAAAAATAGAGTTAATCTTGGTAGTTTGCTTCTTAAAGTGGGCTTATGCCCATTAGTGGGAAAGTAGTATTAAGTAACAGCTTTTCCCATGTATGGCCAGGGAAGCTGTTTTAATTTCCATTACTTCATATCTGATTATTGACTAATAAAAGGACTAATTATAAACATGAAGTATTGTTCTTCACTAGAAATTTAGATTCACACCAACAAGTACAAAACCAAACCACAAAACAGTGGCTACCACTTAACATGCTACATATATTCCCTTTGTTGTGTCTTGGAATTATATTGCTTACTCGTAGTATTTTAGTGAGTATCTTAGCAGTAATGTTCAAAATTAAACTAAATCGCTGCATTTGCGTTTTTAGTGACTGTGAATCTGACTATATGGTTCAATGTGCACGAAAAAGATAAACACACTACTATAGCAATTAGTGTTGTGTAAGTTCATGTGTAACAGGCTGTGGTTAGATCCTGTTTGGACTGGAGGTTAGGGGAGTGCCTGTACATCTGTCAATCACACAGCACTGTAAAGACCAGAGACAGATGGCGAGGTTGACCCATACTCTGTCTTTCTGCCTGTCAGTCTACGCATCACAGTCCCACACACCACACCACTAAAAGCCTGGGAGACACAACTGGTTTTTACAGCCACTTTAAAAGAGCTCACGGAACAGACAGCAGCAGATGTGACACTTTGACTTGAGACTTTCTGCTAAAAACCCAGGCCCGACTTTCCAGTATGTACAAGAAAGCAAACAAAGAAAAGACAAAGAAAGAAACAAGACAAATACAGATTCTACACAAAGCAAAAACATAAATCACAAAAACACACAAACCAAATAATGAGAACCTAATTACATTTTATAGTTATGAGTCTTTACGATACAAAAAAAAAAAGTAGCAGTCATGTAAAAATATTTAAAATTAATTGTGAACTGAATTTTAGAAGCTCAAAACTGAAAAAGTCCCTGCAAAAATCCCCTCACTGATTCTAGATAACCATAAGACAGCCACATATAAAATGTCCTGTTTCTGTTGGATGAACACTGACGCTCAAGCTGTCTCATGTGACCTGTTGACAATTTAGCCAGTGGTCAGCAGATGCTGTATGAGTGAGGGGGATTCAGTGGGAGTTAATAATATGGCACGGTCCATAGTAATGTACTGCTTCACAATAAATTATTGAAACACAGAGCCACTGTTACCCAGTGGCCCTACTTTCTTCCCACTCGCTGGAATAAAGAGTTTGTTTGTATGGCAGACAGAAGGTTATTGTGGACAACAAGCGGGCACATGGGTGAACACCAGGAGCAAGGCAGTGATGGAAGCTCAAAGGAGTTTCCACAAAAGTATATGAAACGAGACGCATGCAGAGGCCACACATGCTGCTTCTCAGATGTGTTTTCAGTGGTCAATGCTACTCGTATACATTTACTTCAGTGTGCCAGCATGAGCACCTCTCTAACCTTTCATCCTCTCACTCCAAACCAATGACCTTCTACTACCACCATTAGGATGTTAAACCCCGGTGATGCCAGAATGGATGTCAAACAAGTATGGGTGTTGGGGAGGTGTTCAGGTCAAAGGGGAGAGGTCAGGCACCTGGTAAACCTAATTTTTCCTCCTTTTACACAGCACATTCCTTCCCAGCAGGGTACCACCAGCTAGTCAGCTACCCCTGCCTGATTTAACTCTGACTCTGATATTAGGGTTCTCACATGCAGCTCACTCAGGTAATGTATAGATGTGCTTGACAAAGACAGACAATTCCTATTTGTTTTGAATTCTGTTCCAAGTTGCTGCATAGAACAATTACTTATTATGATAATAAATAACATTTCAGTACATTTATCAATGTTTTAATCTGTTACATTAAGTTTTACAATGTCAGGAAAGCATTAATAAGTCAAGGTTGATGCTTTCATTGTTGTTCACAAGGCGATGTATACAGTTTATGAACAATTGGATGGGGTCTGTATCGGGGATCAGCAGAAACGCATAATCCAGGTATCGTATCGTACGCACAACCTTGGTAGCAGTGGGATAGGTGGAGGTACAAAGACTGTTTGTCTGTCCGCATTATGCTGATTTTAAGTGGCAATAGAGTGGGTGGAGGACTTTTAAGTTCAGCAACTAATGCATAAAAAGTCCCCATTCTCTCTCTCTCTTTGTCTTTTATTTCCTCTTTGTGTTTGTCATTTTATCATTTTGCACCTCTGTGCTGTGTGTGACAGTGCATGAAGTGAAGGAAACAGAGGGAAGAAAGAAAGAGAAAAAAGAAAGAGGTATTTACTCCTCCTGCTATAAGAAAAAAAAACTGCGTGTTCACCCTGTGAGTGAGACACCTACGTGGCAGTGGCTGGAGAAGAGGAAAGTATAGGAGAATGAAAGTAGAGAAAACAAGGGAAAGCTTGTTTGCATACATAATCACAAAGTAAGAGGATAACACAAGTGAGCGACATGAGTGAAAGAGGACACCACACCCATGCACACGCAGTGAGGCCAGGCAAAACCATATACAGAGCACATGAGTTTGATTGACAGTCTGACAAGCTGATGATGGGAGTGATGTGGGATTTGCTAAGGTTTGTGATTGGAAGGTGGGGAGCGGATTTAATGGAGACAGATGAATGTACCATATTGGCACCGGACAAGGATGTGGATCCAGTGCCAGCACCAGTGACCTGAGGAACAATGACTATTCAGAGAGGGATAGACTGGGAGCAAGAAAATCTTGAGAGAGCTCAGATTACAGAGTCAGTGCTTCGTGCTGCAGTTTGAACATTGAGCACTTAGCTCAAGAGCACTTTGGCTGAGACGGTGGGTACTGTAATTCCCTGCCCTTGAATCAGCAGCTCGCAGCTCAAACAGACCATCCTGTCTCAGGATTAAACCAGAAACCTTTCAGTTTCAGTGATTTGCATTACACCATCCAGAAAAAACATCAAACTTGGCCCCTGCGTCTGTGTGGAAGAAGCCCCTCAGCTACACCAAGATGTTTTACTATAATCCAGGAGGTAATGCCTAGTTTTTGACAATGTAATCTGTGGCCAGACTCAAGTCTGATCTCAGTCTCAAGTCGACTCTCGAGACAGATTTCCTGTTTTGGACTTGGATAAAAAAGGTTAAACTTCTCTTGGTTTTAGCCACTAGTGTCAACCATCATGGTCATAGGTCTTTTTTGGCCCAGATTTCCCTAGTCTGCACTCTGTGTGGCGATTCTCACTCTGCTATCAGGAGGTAAACAAAACTATGGAAGATGCCAAGCCACAGTCAGTCCCGAGAGACATAAAATCATTTCTTCCATTGTTTTGTATGAACACTCTCAGTAGCCATTTTTCTATGAATTTAACTTGACAAAATGGAGCAGATTGACCAAGGCAAGACCCCTCCTTTAAATAGTTTCATTTAAGGCAATATTATGAAATGCCTACTTGCAGTAAACCCACTGTTTTAGAAAAATGATCAAGGACAAGAGAGTTGAAGGAAACTGAAAGGAACAAAAAAAGTTTTATGAAGATTGGTGTGCTCTTGTCTCTCTAACATGTTCTGTGTCCTGTATATTACTGTGCGCATCATTAAGTTATGCAATGAGCTTGAACTTGTTGAATACACC
>OMLM01009584.1:50195-71064 GCA_900302695.1 Helostoma temminkii
ACACCCTTTCATTCAGAGTTAGGAACCAAAAAAAAAAAAATCAGTAGATGCAAATACACCATCTAAGACATCTGAAGTACACGATGTAAGGTTTGCAACGAAGTGAAACCTTGCTACTAAAGTCTTATGGACAGCACAAATCAAAACACCAGGAAGGGAGATTTAGGGAAATATAAGGAGGTTCCAACAATGGGGCAATTAATTGTTGGGAAAAAAGCGAGTGAGTGAATAAAAATTGAGAAGTAGCATTAAATGATGACATCCAAACCATGCTGCTGTACCACCAAGCTGCTCATCTTTTTGGTGCCAGGCAGAATGCTGGCTTCCATTCAACTACGGGGTCTATTTTTCTCTCGCTTTGAATGTTTCTTTTTGTTTTGGTTACTCACCGTAAGAGTTTTGTACAACTCGTTTGCTTGCTCACTCTGCATATTTGGATCACACTCACTCTAGGTTCTTTATTGGATTGAAAAATATGGCTGGTTTTTCCAAAGCCTCCGAGCCTTGAAATGCATGCAGGCTGGAATCCAAAGCCCCTAATCACAGCTAAGCGAATAGGCTGACTGGAGAGTCACGATTCGTAGCAAGAGAAGAGTGGAGGAAGAAGAGGTGAAAATGAAGAGTGGGAGAGTGGGAGAGGGAAGGAAGAGGCTATCATGAGAAACAATGTGTTCTTAGGCACTTGGCTACACAGAGAGTGATCCAATAACTGATTAACAGCAGTGACACCATTGCTTTGATTATACATTTCGTAAATAGGGACCGATTTAAGGTCTTGTCTTATGGAAAGTGTTATGGAGCATGTGTTGTGTATACTTCAGTTGAATGTGTCTTCTCTGACCATGTCTAAATGACTGCACTTGTTTGTGTGAGCATAACCACCTATGTTTGTGACAAATCTATAGAATCTATAGAGTGTGTTAGGTGTTAGTCAATGTATTTGTAGGTATGTACAGTGAATGTGTGTTTGTGGGCTGCCACTCTGGTACACCTCAAGCTGTTCAGCTGTCGTCAAGCTCGCTCAGCAAGAAGCAGGCTGCTCCATCTGGTCAATCCACCCCTCCTCTGTCTTTCTCTAGAAGCGCGGCGTGTATGAGTGGGTTGTGTGCGTGCGTGTGCACGAGCATGGTTTTTTACTTCACGCGCTCTAATGTGAATGTCCACACGTGCACAATTATGTGTGTACATTATCTGAGTTATGCAATGTCCCTGAGTACATACTACATCCACTTATCCCTTGTACACACACATACACAACAGGTACTGTAAAATTAATCAGTATTCTATTACCTGTTCATCCCTCATTTCAGCCCAGTGTTTACTGGCATGATAGCAGGACAGCCTCTGAGGTAAATTAGCGACAATGACACAAAATGAGAGAATAGAGAGTCAACAAGACAAAGCCCCAAACCCATCCAGGGCTCGGAACACTTGTATATGATTAACATAGTGGCTCATTCCCAGCTCAGTGAAGCATAATTTGTGTGCAGCAGAAAATGAGCAATAAGAATAATATAGTCAATGTACTTTTATAAAACCGTTTTAACATTACCTAAATAATATTGAGCATTTAACCATATTTTAACACATCAATTTGAAATATATAACAAAATGAATAACTTAATCTGTTTTTCACTGAGGTAACTATGCACAAGTACCAGTGAACAGTTACATAATCGTCTATATGAACAGGGTGATAACATTAATTGCTAAAGAAAAGTTTCCTTGTCACCTGTAGTAGCAGCAGGCTCACACAGAAGGAGTAAGAAAAAGAAAATGAGAGTGAGAACTAGGAAGACAGACAGCAGGAGCAGACAAAAAGTAAAACTGTTGGAAAATATGTGGATCATGTTTTCCTCCAATATGATGATCTTTATGTATAATGATGATGTTTGTCATCGTTATCGCACAATTATCTCATTCTCTAAAGGCTGCCAAAATGCCAAAATCCATAAAAGTGGGTGTTTCTGTTGCTGGTTTCATTCACCTAAAGCCAATTAAGGCTTTTAAAAGCACAGTGCATAACTTTATTAATGGAATGACAGTATCAGACAGGATCCTCATTATTTAAGAGATGCTAAAAACTAAAGTTCAGCCAGTTTTTTTCACATAAACAAACAATGTTCAGAGTTTTGCAACAAAATTTCATTTAGTGGATGTTCTGAGCTTCAGATATTAAATGGGGGCACATGAACTGAGCGTATAGGGAGTGTGTGTGTGTGTTTGTCACTAACAAGGTCCCATGAGGCTGCCTCAGTCACCTGGGCACTGCAGCACATCTCGTAGCCAGGTCGACTCATGAATGAACCCAAAGCAACAACAGAAATATCCAGCATTTTCCACCAGAGTGACAGTGTATGTGTGTTTGTGTGTGAGAGAGAGAGAAAGTGGCAGGCTACTTCAGTTCAGCAGCAGTGCAGCTGGGTGCCATCTCCCTGCACCATGGAAATGTGAACCAGCTGCCCCTTCTTCCCTCATCATCTGCAGCAGATGACACAGGGGCCATTGTACCCCAATACACACGCAGAAAAACTCAAACTTCAACTTTCTCCTTTGCCTCTTTTGATTTACTAGTGTCAGTTATTATCTTCTTTCTGTCACTCACTACCATGTGTTTTCACTACTTTCTCTTTCTGTCGACCTCCACTCTCGCCCTTCCGTCTGAAATTTGCCCTTCTCCTGGCGTCTGGCAGCTCTTACGTGGGAAGCAACGTATTTCATTGCCGTTTGTCGCAGGTTTGATTTTGTAGTTATTAAACTGCTCATACCCAAACTGCATCACAAAGCATGAATGCACCGTTTACAACTGAGTACAAAAAACAAGAAATCTGTTGCCAACATGACTAAACTGGTGAATGAGTGGTTAGCTATGTTGCCTGCCTGGCTTGTGTGATACTGACAAAAACTAATTGTCGACAGTTGTAAGTAGACAATATGTTGCATCCTTTCATTTGTATAAGGCTCTCTATGTTACACTAGCTCATCATTGTTAATAGGATACTAATTAATGTTTATTAATCATATGGAAACAACATACATTCATTCTAACCATTTATCCTGTTGAGGGTTGCAGGGCTGTTGGGGCCAATCCCAGCTGTCATTGTGCGAGAGGCATGGTACACCCTGGACAGACAGCCAACAGCTGACATCTGAAACTTTTCATACTTTAATTCATTTGGTGGAATAAGTTAGCTGTTATTAGTTGACATTATTTAAGCAAGATTCCTGCTATCTAACCCAAACCACCTTCATGCAATTGTGGATCTATGTTTTGTAATGAGAACTTACTGTGGCATATAGCAAATATTAATTAGCTCAAAATCACACATTGTGTGTGTGAATATTTGGTGCAGCTTTAGATGTGAACAGAATACTATCATTCCCACAAACCAACCAATCATGTGACAGTCTAAATAAATTGAATTTCATTCATAGCTTGATCAGTGACTGCTTAATGTGCTTGACTTTCTCCAAAAAAATGCTTCACACAGTAGTTTTTTCCTATAAATGTTGTCATTCAATCTCTTCTCCTGCTGCGTGCATGCCGTCTCTTAATCCCTCTGACGATCACTTGTTTTCTTTAGTTTTTCCAAACTTCCCGTGCTGTTCTCTATCCATATCCTTCTCTCCTCCCTCTCATCTTAACATCACTCATCTGTCTGCTTTTTTTTTCTTGTTTGTCCTACTTCTTTCCCTCAGTCCACCCCCTGTCTGCCAGGATTTCACTCCTCTGTGAGCAGAGGAAAGGAAGAAAATAACATGGTGACTGAACTTCACACAGCAATGCTAACAGTGTAAGGGTCAGAACAGACACACACAAAGTCATATATTTCAGGCTACGTAAAACACACACCTACACACTTGAATTGTGGCTTGAGTAAAATACACACCAAAGAAACAAAGACACACAGAGACAGACGGCAAAGAATTGCGAAAACAAACACAACTAAAACCAAACAGTGGTTCAATCACTAAAAACATTTAGGTGCCAGAGAGGCATCCTCTGCCTCATCATCATTTAAGGGAGGAAAGCCTGTTGTTTGGCCTCACAGAGTAATGAGTAGGTGGGAGGGTGGAGAAGGTGTAGGGATGGGAGTGATCAAATGACACCCTGACATTTGAGCTTGAAACAAACGAATCGATCACGATTAAATTATTCATTTGTCCGTTTACCATGAGAATGGAGGGGTCTGAGGGAAACGGGATGGAGTGTTATAAAGACACTGTGAGGGGAAAGGGAAAAAGAGAAAGTGAAAAGCTTATAACAGCTCTGGCTGCTACTGTAATCATGTAATAATATGCAGGAATGAGTTTGCTTTTAAGTAGTTCTCTGCATCTCTAATATTTCTGTTGGTATGCTTTAGTGATATTCAATATGTAGACTTTTCTCTCCTAGGGTATCATTACAACTTGCTTGATGCTACCTTCAAGATCAACAATTTTCACTGTCACCAGAAACCTGGAGAAAAAAAGCACAAAGCTGACCAGCAATAGCTCTTACAGTCTCCACATGTAATCCATATTAGTATGGCCCCAACATGTAGACACATTTTTGAGGCAGCACATGTCAGCTACAGCATAGCCTAGAGCGTCACTACATGTAGAAAAGCTGCCAAATGTCACATTTAAGAAGAGAGTAAAATTTATGATTGTAATATTCTCAATATACGTGTAGAGTTACAGTAAGTAAGTGATAATTACAAAAAAACAGGCTAACTATTTTCCTATTTTCAGTTTTCAATTGATGATGGAGTAAAACAAGATATTATGCACAATTCTGTGGCTTTCTTTCTGATGATTCACACACACCATTAGTTAATCAGTGGTAGATTAATCGAGGAAATGTACAGATTAATCGATTATTGATTGTTAGTTCCAAATATAGGTTAGGCTACTTTTATTGTCTCCCTCAAGAGAAACTGCTTTGGAACAGGGGAAGTTGCTGCACACACAGAAAAAACATCCTCCATGTCAATAAAATACATAAAATATATATAATATGACTGAAGTGATTTAAAATAACCAATAACTGATATGAAATCTTTTTCTTTTTGATAAGCTACACATTTATAAAACACAATTTCATCACCACCCTTTATACATATTACTCTCAACTACTGCTTTAGGACTACAAATGATTTGAAACATACCATACTGTCAAATACTGGAACTACACATAGAAACAAATACACATGAATGCACACACACACACACACACACTCTAACTGAAAAAAGGTACATTCTGCCTTGCAATGCTCAGAGCCCTGCCGTTTTTCCAGAAACCCAATATGGCTGCTGCCTCACTCCCTCCCAGCCTCCTGCATTCCACAGATAGAATAGATGGCCCCGCTTAGGATGACATTTTAATGAGTGTGTGTGGGAGAGAGGCTCTTAGAGGGTGACGATAGAAGGGCGCACATATGCACAGGCGCACAGAGGCACACAAATAAAGTGCACACTGATACAAAGAGGTACTGTGCACAAGTGTCACTCATAAGCGCACAAACACACATGTAAATGCACACAGAGGGAAACACACATGAATACAAAGTGCTATTATGTGCATATGCACATTAGCAGATACACAGTCACCCACGCCTCCTATCGCGTAAAGCCAATCCTTGACGCAGAGAAAAGGGTTTTATCCTCAGTGGCATGGGTCTCCTCCACATGGCTACTATTTAATCTGTGCAAACAACTTCCCAGTGGTTACACAGTTTATCTAGTATCTCTATAGTGACATGTTGGCAGATAACTTTATACTTAAGTCAGAGATGGAAAAACAATGTGACTATAAATGTGAAACTAAACTACAATAAATTATCATCTCCCTGAAAAGATTTCTACTCCAGGACTTCCAGCAGGAAGTTATTGTGTATTTACAGGAGATGTAATGATGAGGGGGTTATTTTTTTTGGATGCTTACAGAAAATCTCTTTTCTGCTCCAAAGGAAGATCAGAGGTGAAGGTCAGCTACACTACTACTACTACTACACTAGCACTACATTTATGAGCTAATGTTAGCCACTGAAAAATGTTCCACGTTAATTATTATAATTAATTCATAAGCAATTATAATGATAGCTTTACTAATTATATTAATTAGTAAGCAATAGTAATTACTAATTAGAATATCTGATAGTCCTTTAAAACCTTATTTATTATAACATTTATCACTTGGAGATATGTATGAGTGAAACTTTACCGTTTTAAATAATGTTATCATCTATACTGTAAATACCAAGAAACAAAGCCATGTGGAATACTTTAAAATGTAAATTAATACTGTAAATTCATGGACAGGTGGACATGGACAGATGTGTTGACGAATAATTTCTTAAAGTGTATCCACAGATAGTTAACCCCAGCTGTGTCAGATTATATTAACCTTTTGGAGGACGCCTTTGCATGTGGGAGAAGAAGAGGGGGAGGAGAGAGAGAGAGAGAGAGAGAGAGAGAGAGTTAACACTGCAGTATAGCCGGTGGGTTGAATTAATGAGATTGTAGGTATCTGCATGGCTGCACATTCTAGCTCCGCTTTGAATGAGGACAGAGGGAGAGAGAAAGAGAGAAGAAATGGGGAGGTCAGGGCAAGCAAAGAGGGTAAAACACACACACATTACTGCTGAAAGCCTCTCGTCTTCAGCTACCAAGTTATAACCTTCAATTAACCTTCCTCCTGAATATACCAGAGAGTGTGTGCAGTCTGGGTAAGTGTGTGTGATTGTGCATATGTGATCACATATTCCTACTCTGTGTGTGTGTGTGTGTGTGTGTGCGCGCGCGCGCAGATGTCTGCACTAACTTGCACGCATCTGCTTTCACTCATCTGAAAATCAATTTTACCTACCCCCCCTCGCCACTCTCTGATCAGTACGTATCTGAGCCTCATTGAAATTCAAAACACTCAAAACACACATTTCTTTATTAGTTTTGTACTGCTGAGCTTTGGACAGGCAGCGAAATAACTGGACACACGTGCAAATACTATGAGCAGGATGTTCCTTCAAAGGCGTGCAATGCTTTGTATTCTATACCTTTTATAGACCTTTATTTCGTGACTAGATTTAATGATTTGGTTGCTGCTGACTGAATCTCCCAACAAGCAGCAAATCTATGACTCTCACACATAAATGTAAATCAAAGTATGACTATCAGCTTGTGACTACCTCTGCAATTTGTTGTAGCATTTGGTTTGAATATCAACATTTAGGTGCTGCAACAAAAAGTTTGACAATTTAGACAATTTATTATAAGTATGCAGAGACACAGACAGCAGTGTGATTCGCTTAAAGTACATTACAAGCTGAAGTAAAAAAATATCAACAAGTCAATACCATCCACTTCCAGTTATCACCAACATTCTGATTCATAGAAATGTTTTAGCGTCACAATATGTTTTCTTAGAAATGTAAAAAGTGTTGTGTAAAAGTGCCCATTTGATCACACTAATTTCAAAGATGTGTCTTTGTTGTCCAGAGCATATGAGTAAAGGAAGGAATCATTTTGAAACTTCTTCCTCCATCTGCTCATGGGATCAATATAATATCCAGTGAGGCAGGATGGATATAAGGAAACAGGCAAAGGTGTTAAATGAACAGAGAAAAGTGCAAATTTGTTTTTTTTCTTCAAGAAAAGATTCTGCCTGTTGCTGCACTCTTTGCTTTTTCATCACCCAAGGTTGTGACTAAAAATAGCAAGTTCTAGCCTGTTAGTGTATGCGTGCATGGCTACATGTCTTTCTATAGTTGTACTTTCATGTGAGAACATTTCCACCAATCCTTGCAATCACAAAAAGGCAGCTGAAGAATTAAGTTTAGATTAAGGAAAGGGTTGTGTTTAGGCATTTAGCTAGTTAACGTTAGGGTAAGGGGCTAAAAAATAGTTTATGCCATGCGAGTGAGTGTCTTCACAACTATGGAAAGACCAATGTGTGTGTTTCTGCTGCAGCTGCTCAGAGGGAGGGTTGAATCGCAGCTGATGAGGGCCATATAAACAGTGAACATCTGTGAGAGCCTACCCATACTGTAAAATTATAGTAGACTCTAGTGTGTGTGTGTGTGTGTGTGTGTTTGTGTGTGTGTGTGTGCATGGAGAACCACACCCCACATTCTAAGTCTCTCTCAGGCTGCGTTCAGACAGACTTTTACTCTGTGTAGGAGGAAGTGTGCTGAGAGGACCCTGAGGGGAGGTTTTCCAAAATGATGCAGCGTCATTTGGCAAAAAAGTTGAATCAGGTTCCATTTTTCTGTGATGCAACAAGACATCATATGGCAAAGTGCTGCATTAGCCAAACACACAAAGATGCAAGAGTGCATTCCTGGTGGAATTCTTTGTATCATAAACTCAGTATTTCTTCGGTTTACCTCAAGATAAAAGTTATATCTGAGATAATACCCCAAAGTTTCAAAATCCTATTTCCTAATCCTAATTAGCTTTAAAGCACATACATTTTCAAATTTGACTATATTTCACTGTCTCAAATAAAACTATAGCTTCACTCTCTCTCTGTGTGTGAGACCACCCCTTGTTCACCCATCCCCCCATTCTACATTCCACCAGACTGCTTGAGGGCCCCTCAATGACTTCCTGACTGTGCCCCTCGCTTTCTCTCTCTCACACACACACACACACATTAAAAAATGCACAACATATACACACTCATCAAGCTGAGTGTGCAAATTAGTGTATTTATAGAAAAGCAGTAGCAATGGGGGACAATGGTACTTGACTGATTTGTGGTTAACCATCAAGACGTTTACATCAAAAAACAACCCACTTCTCCCAGCATCGGCTGTTGCATGTCACATCATCTAGACCAAATCAAAATAATATGCTGTGTCACAACATGAGCTTTTGTTTGTGTGTATGCCTGTCAAAAAGTATGTTGGTGGTAATTTTAAATGGGTCAACCTCTGTCACCTGCTTGAACTGAACGTTATTTAGTTCATATGTAATGTGTTTTTATGTAATTCTGTAGTTTTACAGTACACTTTCAAACTTGAGGCTCTGTTAGCCTTATGGCCACAAATTAAACTGACAGCAGTCAGATAAGAATGGGTCAAACATGGGTTGAACGCTCATTCAGCGGACCCGCACCGCACCCATGGGGTATTCGATAGACAGGAGAGATATAATTTGTTGTAATAGACTGGGGATAATTGGCCATATGCACGTGTGTGCCTGTATAACTGTGTCTGAAGAGGCAAAGCGCCAGACTCCTCTTTGTTACATTGTTTGGAGGTTAATCCAGGCAGGGGGCCTTGAAGAGCAGAAGAGAAGCCAAGAACACACACACACACACGCACAGAGGATAAGAAAAAAGAGAGGATAGTATAATCTACTCAATTCACCTTTTCTTTTATTTGGCTTCAGGTGGAGAGGTATCTAAATATGTCAAAAAGATTGCCATCTCTATTTTTTCAGTTAATCTAAAATGTAGCAATGTTCACAGAATACTGCAAAAGTGAGATTTAAAGAGAAACTGGCTAGTCTTACAGATTTTTTGACATATTTGGAAATCTTCTTCGGCATGTTTGTCCAATAACACCTATTGAATTCAACATAAAATTCTCACTGCAACAGAAAGATGAAAACTGACATAGAGACACCACGCCAAAGCTGAGGCGCTGTACACAGCAATCAACCATCTTCTATGTTTGCTACGATCTCTCTCTGTGAATAAAACATTTATGAGAAGCTCACAATTTATAGAAAAGACTATACAGCTAATTCTACCTGCAGTGGCACCACACCCACTACAAGTTTGAGAGAAGAGAATGATGGAATGATAGGTGCACTATGGATATTAATCTTTCTCTCCAGCCCTGAAACTGGAATAAGTGTATTATTTCAGACCTTAAAAAATAAAGAAACAAGTAAAAACTGCACTGATCCTGAGCCAAACTCCTCTACAACACTGGTTCTTGGTTAAAACTGCATGAGAAAAAATAAATACTTCAGATTAGAAAATTGGCTGTTTGCCAAAATTATGGCAATTTTCAGTGTAGCACTGACGTCAAATTCCTGGAATTTCCAAAATATGTTTGGCACACTGGCATCAACTAAAAACTCCTTCCTTCCTGTTATCTGATGTTCATTAAAAAAATGTTAAAACTACATTCAGACTATAAAAGGATGCCAAGAAAAGGGGATGCAAGATAGAAATGCCTCCCCAATGTAAAATGTTGGTAAGTGGAAAATTAATTTTGTAATACTAAGGCAGTTTGTCAGAGGCAGGTTGGACAGAAGAGGATACTTTAAGAATTCTAGCAATTACACGCATTTTACAGTGTGTACTTATAGTATTTCATTTCAGTATAATTGCTGCCCACGTAATATAAAAATTGATGTTTTATAAAACACAGCATTTTAAATTTTAGACAATATATAGTATGAACATTTGCAAGTATGTCTGTGGGCCAGACAAGCCAAACACTTTAAACAGTTCCAAAGCACTCATCTCTAGTTTCAGAGAGGAAGCCGTCTGCAGAATTCCTCCCACATGCTGCAGAGCTGCTATGGCACCGTTTTATGAATCAACATCAAGTTTTTTTCCCCCATGTTGCTCTCTTTGATTCCATAAGTTAATTAACAAGAAAGTGTTAGCAGCAAGAGCAACTTCAACATGTAACAGAGAGTCCAGCTGATGGCTAGTCAGGCTTTATAAGATGAGCATTGTTTTGGTTAGTGTAATCAAAATGCAGTGTTGTTACTATTAAGTCTCGTCTTTAGGGCCATCCACTGAGTGAGTGATGGGGAAGTGTGGGAGCGATGGAGAGGGGAGAGAGAGTGAACTAAGGTGCTCTCCGACAGAGGAATGCAGAGGGGAAAATAAAGTCGAGGAGAAGAAAAACAAAGACCAAAGCGGGAGAGAGAGAAAATCAATACCTTGCCTTGAAGAGAGGCCTACATCAAAGTTGCAATTATGCTAAATGTGTTTTGTTTACACGACAGCAGGCCACGGAAATGTCACAGAGGGGGGGTAAAGGCCAAATTAAAACATTATGACTCCAGGATAAAAAAAAAACTCCAAAGAAAGAATCCCTAATGTGCTAACCCACTTCACATGTTTTGGCACAAGATGGCATGAAGGGCAACAAAAGCCTCTATATTAAAGCTGCTTTTCTCTCCATGACCCTTTAAGCTGTGATTGGTCCAAATATATAACTTTATTTCTCTGTGGATCTTCCCGTCTCATTACTTATGGACCCAAAAAATGGAAGGTTGTTACTTACACAATATTCACCCATTTATCAAATGGGACCACATGCTGTTTATTTCCATATGTAAATACATACTTTATTGATCCCCTGGGGAAATTGTTGTTAGGATGGCTGCAGATAGAAAATATCACTACTATGGGGTTTTGCTGTCTTGTCCTAGGACACCTCAGCATGTAGCCAGGAGGAACAAGGAATTGAACCATTAACCTTGGGGTTGACAGATGACTGTTCGACCAACTTCATGCCACCAAAATGTACAGTTTGAATGTAAGCAGGGACTCTATGGTGCGATCTTGCAATAGAATCAACCTCCAGAAAAAGTGCTCAGTGCTCCATTATCTCAAACTGCTGTTATGCATTTATGTCCAGAGTTGCCTGTTTTTTGGATTACCATATTCTGATGTAACTATTCTTTCATGTCCTCTTGTGAAGGCAATGAAAATACATTCTCTTCTGGAAAAAGTATCTGTGCATCTAACACCTCCCAGGAGGCAATGTGTGGAACTGGATAAATGTAATATCAGGCAGTACTTAAAAACAATCCATTTCCTCTGCAATCACAAATCTCCCTAGCTAAATAAAATAAATAGAGACAGAAGCCTTTCACAATAGCACAGCCCATGGGGACTGGTATAGCAATAGCTGTCAGAGTGTAAGGAGATGAAGCAACTATACATATAGAGTGCTTTGATTTAGAGTGCTTTGAATGTTCCCAAGTTTAGGCACCCACAGACTAGAATAGCACAAAAAAAACCCTTCCAGCTTTTCGCTTCAGTCTGGTCACTGCCATTATCCAGTCTTGACCCAACCTCTGGGTTATAATCTGAGTGTTACATGACCTAGTGGTTGGAGCCTCAGTGTGACAGCTGGGGTGCCAAAACCAAAAAAACAACATGAACACATGAATGGTTGTAGTGGCATTCCATGCTACAAGGCTCCAGAGATTTCAGAGATGCGGTAGGTTAAAGGGATAATGGGTGAAGATGTGAATATAGCTAGGTTAACTTAAAAAATGCCACCCAACAAAGCACAGGAATATTCTTGTTATAAGCAACCAAGAAATTGACATCTGTTTGCACTGAATGTCTTCAATGAGGTTCCATCCTCTTCTCAAAGACATAAACAGCAATGTCACATTGTTAATCCAATCAACAGTCTTCTCTCAGGGACTGACTTGCCCGACACTGTAAAGTCCGTGTTTGTCAAAACTGCAGCTTACCGTGAAATCTGAGCTGACGTGTGAAGGACAAGATGACAGCATCAGGTGACAGTGACTGCCAGTGTGCCATTATGGATTGTCAATGCTGGGAATGATATGAGCAGTGAGGATGTGCAAACTACATTACCCATCATGCCTGAACTGACTAGGAACCAAAACAGGCCAATCTGAGAAATGAAAGAGAGAGTGAGAAGGAGCTTGGTGGTGGCACACTGTGTTGAATGAAAGATGGACTGACAGTCGCTGACAGAAATGCAGAAACCGAAATTAATATCAAAAGGTGTCATCTGATTTCTTGTGGAGTGCCAGTTGAAAAGACGAGAGCAGCTAAAAGATGAAAGAAGAGGAGAAGATAATTCACCGGATGTCAACAACATTGCAACCTGGCCTGACATCATCCCAGAACGAAAGATAAAAAAAACATGTCCTGTAAAAAGCAAATCATACTGCACCATGTTGCCATGTTTACTTGAGAAGAGTTCAAACCGAATCAAACAGGCCCATAATAGTCCAAATGCAACCTCTGAATCAGGAGCAGACAGAAAGAAATCAAATCATCAATTGATACTATTTCCATCTGTGGCTTTTAGCCTGTTTTCACCCACCGCAGTTGTCATCCAAAGGTAGCAACTGCAACTGAGTCATCGTAAGCAGTGAGGGGTTGCTGAGGTAAGGACAAGTAGATGTAATGCATTAGGCTTAAAGTGAACATTGCTTCACACCCATCAGCGGTGAGGCAGGAGAAAGAATGAAATAACTGGGAGAAGGAAAATGTTGGGGTGGGGGTTCTTTTGTGGGGAATCCGCCCATGTCCTTCCAGTGCTTTTGCTCCCTTGCTCTGCAATATGCTGACATGCTAGAGAGGTACACAATTGCTTACCAGCAAAGTGGAGCATCATTAAAATCTGATGACAACCACATCAAATGATGAGGTCAAAATATTAGGTCCATCAAGCTGGCAACAGTTCTCTTTTTTTAGCTAAATGCTCAGTATCACTGTAATAATGCTTCCTTGTCACTTTTCTTCCCCTTTCTATCTCATACTTTCTAATTTCCGTACGTTCGATTTTCTCGCTCACATGCTTCCTCCCTTCTTGTTTTCATGCACTCTATTCCTCTCTCTCCAGTCTTCGCCTTGACGGGCCTGGCAGCCTTGGTCTCAAAGGAATCCTTGCATCTACCCCTCCTTCTCCTCCGCCTCTTCCTCCTACTCCCTGCCTCCATCTCTCTCTCTCTCTCCTTCATTCCTAACAGAAAAAGAGCCTGCCTGTACAATATACACACATATGCGTGCGCACACACACACAAATATTCTCTCTGTATTCTTCTCCCTCCCTTCATCCCTTCCCTCTTGTCTCAGCGCTGTGCATCCACACCACCCGTGCCAGCAGGTCAAGTGCATGCAATCACCTCAACTAACAACCTGTGCAGACTTAGATCAAACGAGAGCATGAACTCTGGGTAAAAATATCTCACACATTTGGAAGCTATTCAAAGCCCAAGTGCAAATTGACGTTGTGTGTGTGTGCGCACGTGTGTGTGTATTATTACCGCTGGTGGTCAAGGACTTGAATTCTTCAAAACAACTTAAGTGCATCAGATTCAATCTGCAGTGTCAAAACCAAAGAAGAAAAAAGAAGATTTTAAATTGTGTTGTATTCTGGGTGGCTGAAGGGCAAAGTGTCCTCCTGTTTGTTATTCGAGAGTCAATTACAGTGTTGTTTGGCCAGCAGATAAACTGAAGCCAAGAGGACTAGGGGCCAAAGTCACCTTTGGAATAAGATTTGCAGTTGCTTGTGTCTGGTAGTGGTAGGTGAAAATGGGGGAAGGTGATGGACTGTGGGGGAATCACATGCAAGACAGTACAGGAAGCTGATGGATAGTTTGTTCACACTCTCTAACGCCAGAGATGAATATAGCAAAAACCTCTACTGTTCACCACTCATGTTTGGCAAGGGAAGGCATCTCACTGCCCAGTCAAACACACAAGCACAAGGTTGCAGCTGTGAATTATACACATACAATTTCACATGCACAGACTGTAGCGGTTATAAATTATGTGACAATCACAAGTAATAAGGACACATGCATACAGCTGCATACACACATACACACACACGCACACACGGGAAATGTTGCTCCAGTTAATGAAGAGGACACCCTCATCTGTTTTTAAATGTGCCTGCTAGTGATGGCTTCAGCTATTAAAGTGGAAAGCATCAAGTAGAGGTTCCAATTAAAACCACGGCAGAAAAAAATAAAAGGTGCTTGAACAGGCTAATAACCACCAAGACCTCTCTGTGCTAACACAACTGAGCTCAGTACACACAAGCAAAAGTAGAGTCCTCATGGTATGCCAGCCATTTTCTCTGTTCATGCCTTTAATCTCATTGACTTGTCATCAGCACACAGGGAATTGTTTTGTAATAGGTGTGTATATTTTCACAGATTTGAAATGTGAATTCGAAACAAATATGGTAGCTTTGGTAACTTTTTCAGCACCTGAGCTAGTGAGGAGTCATACAGCCACCAAATCCCCCATTTAACCATAAACCACAGGGGTCAAATTTGTCTAACCAAGACTCCACAAGCAGCTGACGCTCTCTGGATTCCATCTCGTTAACAAAGGCAAAGCCTCGGACCACCACCAGGCATCATCTGCTGGCCTCTGTATGTGAATATGCACAAGATCACACACAGAGTTATGTTGGCTCTGCAAGCTGTCAAAGGCATACAAACACACTCACACAAAGATGGAGTCATCTTAGGTTACAGATACTTTCTGACAAAGTCTTCCCCAGACCCATTTTATGTGCTGTAAATCCTACACAGGGGGTGAGGGTGGTGGGTACATTTTGTGTGAAATTCCTGCTTTGAAGTGAGTGACGCACTTGAAGTGAAAAGAAAATAGCTGACTTCAAAGAATGGCCCAGGTTCCTCAAGATTCCTCCTGGGTTTCTTTTTATAAACATACTATGTTCAACTCCACTCTGCCTGAGAGGCTTAAGGTTGGCTGTCAGTGTGCAAGAGGCAATTTAGCAAAGTTGCTACCCTTGAAATTTCATCCAAATAGGTAAAATCACTGCTTGTTGCAGGGAAAAAAAAAATTCTCTCCTGAGCACATGCCCAAGATAATGGTCACAAGTTATATGACTTCTTACCTAATTGCTCAGGTTAGTGATCTACAAATTGCTTTATTTTTTCTTCTGAAAAATTTTCAGTCACTCTAGTTAAGCATATCTGCCAAATGCCTAAGGTTTATAATAGGAAATGTATCCAACATGTCAGCCATTATAAAAAGCAAAAGTTGACAAAGGCCACAAAGTTTCTCATTTTTAAAGAAAATGCGAATACCCCCAAAAGATACAGCAAACACATAAAACTACAAGTAAATGGCACTCCAGGTGATGCCCCACTGCCTTGGTTTCCTTTTTATGTTTAGAGTTAAATATAGAATATTTAGATGGCACAAGCAGAGGCAAAGGCGCCCATCGATCATATACTCAGCTGTCTTCTTTCACTGAGTTGCTGTCTGCCCTTCAAACACATGCCATTCCCATGCATTTCTCCCAAAGGCATCAGTCAAACATAACCCCTATGTGATTTAAAATGGAAGGGCCCATTTCATTATTAAATGACTGGGCTCACAGCCTTGGGGCCAGACCATTAAGACCACATAGGGGCAGATGCCACAGGCAGTGGTTGGTGTGTTCATGTTGTAAAACAACACATTGTAAAAATGATAGATAAGGTATGTAGGAGGAGGCTCCAGGCAAACTCAGAGAGCTTGGTGTTCCAAACTCATTGCTAAATGTTAGCTTTGTGTTTGACCAATTGTTATATAAAAACAAACTGATCATTTATTATAATTATTTGAGAGCTGCACATGCATGACCTAAAATATTAAATCTGTAGGCAGCACACATTGGTACCATTTAAATTTAGATTCAGACACTGCAATCGGAACTTCAGCACACCCAGTGCTGTGCAAACAAGGTAACTAAAACCCAGTCATATGGGCAGATGAATGATCTCATTGGCTGGACAAGTGGTTCTACACTGGCCAGTTAGGCACATCTCTTTCGCATCAAATCCTCTCTGAGCCCTGGCACAGGCCTCACCCATGGCAGTTGGCAAGCGAGACAACGGCCATCTTAGTGATCGCAGAATTGGGAGCACCCCTGTGCATCTAAAAGTCAGTTTGGCTATAGTTTAAAAACCCACTAAACCCCAATCTGCTCCTTCCCATTTTTGGCCTTATGGGATATCCCTGGAGGGCACTGGTTCAAATTCATTAGTGCCCCTTTATCTCCATGAAAATGGGAGAGCCTCCGCTCTTCATCTACCTCCTGTTTCTAAGCTGCCGTCTCCATTTCCCCTCTTGCCAGCACCACCCCCAACCCCCATCTCTCTTCTCTCTTTCTTTCCTACTATATGCAACTCTTACATTCTCACTGCCCTTTATGATTTCATTGCTTCTGCCTCTCTCTTGTTTTTCACTGCACTAACCCAAGGGCAAGAGTGGTGGAGGTATGGACAGTAACCTCCATTTCCATGTCATACCAGCTTTTGTCTTCCTTCTGTCCCTGTGTTTTAGTCTCAACTCCACCCTGTTGAGACTACAGATTGGGGGCTGTAAGATGACAAATGTCAAAGGGGGTGCCTTGAGGGGGAGGATGGACTTATCTCCACATGTCCACCTACCCATCCCTCAGACAAAAAAAAAAAAAACCGAATCACAGCAGTGGATAGGTAGAATCCTTGCCAAGCCTTTAGTCCTGTGGTTACATTTTTACTTTGCATCTGACACGTTTGTGAAGAATTATTTATAATGAGCATGCAAATAATACAGATGGTGCTTTTTACTCAAGGATAATCACTGTGCATTGCAGGGACCAAACACTGAAATATCTTTTGTAGTTTTTACCACCAGTTATCCTGTTTATCTGAGAATTTCAATTGAACTATGGAATGCAGTTTTCAATAGAGTTAGATTTAACACAAAGATTCTGCTTCCTGACATTATTCCTACAGTGTTCATTTAGGTATATGTGATGTCTCCCTATCTATAAAGTGGATTTCTCTTTTACTTCCCACTTGGTGGCATCAGGTTACAAATATAATCAGAGCAGTGGTGTCTCCTCGCTTCCGTTATTGTCAACACTATCTCCACAGATCAAGAGCAAATCAGTGTCTGATAACAACCCTATTTATTTCCCTTAAAACAAATCCACCTACTTTACCCCTACTCTGCTTGCCCAGTTCCCTAATTCATGAGATACACAAGTGATTTCTCACATTTAACACTTCGTGTTGGAGGGATTTAGACCGTTTCAAAATGTCTATGCAGTGGTTCACGATCCAGATGATTGAACAGATGAACAAAATTTGCTTTTCCAAAGATTACTGAGATTGTACAGACTTAAAGAGAATCTCTCGAACGTAAAATGCCTACTATGTTTCACTAGAGTTCTGTCTTTTTATTGGCAATATTGACAAACTGTATGTTACAAGACAGTCATCACATGCATTATATCAAATGGGACATCCCAGATGAGTCTAGGAACATAGAATACTGATTTAACTGGGTAACAGTGACGCTCTCACATCTGGGGGTTGAGAAGTTCCCATAATAACCTTATTGACATGCTGTTCTCTATCAGATTTGCTGCCCTACTGTCTAGTGATCAAGTGGTCAAACATGTCCACAAACAAATCAAATCATAGAGTTTAAATAAATTATTTACTATTTAAATCACATAATTACAAATTACAAATGTGTCAGATGTGTCAAATGTGTCAAACAGTCAGTAATCCTAAAGTTCATATTTAGCTAATCTTCTCTTTTGTGCCACCAACCGCTACAAAAAATATATATAACAAAACAAAGGTGGTTAATCATTCAAGGCAGTCTTCATCTTGTACAAAGCAGAAGATTTTAACAAATAAAATCTTTTAAAGCATTATTGCATCATGGCTTTAATCCATAAACAAAAGGGGAAACCAGCAAGGGGGTAGCCTCGGGAGGGAGCCCCCATCACCTCTATCAGTGTGTTTACGTGCACTTAAGTAACCAGGTTACAGTCGGATTTCCCAAGTAAGATTTTTAACTGTCATGCAAATAGGAAACCTGATATCCGCAATCAAGTTTCAGGCAGATTTCTCTTGTATAAGTCTAAATAATTTATTTTTCACCGTATTTCCTTTTAATCCAGATGCAGAGTGCTGTGTCTGTCTGTAAGCCTTTTTTACAGTAATGCAAGTCAGCCCCTCCAACACAGATACAAAAAGAAAAACACTTTCCTCTGTCTCTTTATGATAATATGTGAACCATGCTTGTAAAATAAGCCCAAGTTAGAGAAGACTTTTACCTGATTAGCTAAGAAACCTAGTTTCTCTGAGTAACCTGGCTATTTAGGTGCAGTCTATAGCCTTTATGACCCCAGTCTCTAGTCCGTGGCCCTTTTTATACAGAAACCCTACAGTATTGATGAGAAGGTGGCCTCTTCTTTAAGAAGCCTGTGTCTATTTACACTGAACTTAAAAAAGCGCTAAAGATGCTCCAGTGCTCATTCTACACAAGTGCCAGCACACTATTAGCAGTATGTAGGGTTGGGTTTTGTTTGAATTTTATCAATTCCAATAACGATTCTGGTTCTGATTACCAATTCTGCTTCTTAACAATTCCTTCCGAAATGGCATTAAAAAGACCGAAATGCCTATATAACAAAATATTTATTTTTTCTTAAGTCAAGATGCTTTCACACATGCACTCCGGACTGTCTCTGGATGATCAGGTCTGAATTTGAACTTTCACACATGTGGCACCCATGCGGACATACGACACACATCCTCACATCAGGGGAAATAATCCGTTTGGTGAGGGAGGGTATCTGTGTAGAGACAGCAGCATGAAGGAGGGTCAGCACAAACCTGCCATGCCAGTATGGTATTTTTCATATAGCACAGCGGCAGCATTGGTGTGATAAACCCATGATGAGTCCATGAATGGGCAATGTAAAGGGGCTACTGAGACTTAAGTGTTAATTAGGGACCAGCCACTATCGGTGCAAAAGTCTATCTGGAATTGCTCTGATCATTTATATTTTTCTTCTACTCTATATTGTCCTGATGTCAGAAAATTCTAATTTAAAGCAAATAGGAACAACCTAAAACTAACATACAGAACAATACAGTCTGAAAGAAAATAATTAATTTGTGTGAGTCAAGGACTAAGATATTTTGGAGTACGAAGTATATGCACAACTACAAAAAATACAAATCAAGTTGCCCACTCTTTTTTTTTTATATCATCTGCAATACAGCAATACAGTGGATAATACCTGTCTACATTTACATACAAATGTCACCTTCTATCTTCCCAGGGACAAGAAAAGGTTTTACTCCATCGTGATGCACTTGACAAATCTTTCTTTCCCACTGTGAGACAAAGTTGTGATGCACAGTGAGAAAGTGAGAGGAAATTCAATGCATTTTGCCTCTGGTGCCTTCTCTCTGTATTCTTTCTCTGTTACGCGCCACTGATACACTGTAATTTGCGTCTCCAGACTGGAGTACATAGGCTTTGTTTCCATTTCACTGAAAGATGAGGCAGTGTGCTGTTTAAAAGGCGTTCATGATGCCATAGTTAATTACTGAGGAGGCCTCGTAATTTGGCTTTTCAATGGCAGGGTTTTGTTGTGGTGGGGGAATTATTAATACAAAACAGATTGCTTCAGTAACCCAGTGTGTAAACAGAGAAGCTAAAATGACATTAAGACCAAAAAAAACTTGTGAAAAAGTGCATCTTGTAGTAAAGGAGATGATAGTCTCATTTACATATAAAACAACCATCAATACCTCAGAAAGTCCAACCAAATAATGCTGCTTATATCCCCGAAGATGCACAGGCAGCCATTTTTAGTAGTTAAGTGCCCCACTCGGTGAATCTGCACCATTTCTCATAAACCAGGACGCATATCCCCTGATGCATAGGGATGAACAATCAGCCTGACAGGCAGGTAGTTACTCCTTCTTAACCCCAGCTAACAGTGAGTGATGCAACAGAGCAGCAGGCCCCCTCCCATTCCTCCTTCTCCCATCTTTCTCTCTCCCAGTCTCCTCTCCTTTCTGCACCCTTCCTCTCACTCTTATCCCAAGGCTCCCATTTCTTGCACACTCCCTCTCTTCATTATTCTGTCTTTATCCCCCTCCTTTCTGTACTCCTATTCACTGGCTCCCTCTCTTTCACCCTCTCTATATCTCTCCTACCCAGAGGCCCATGTTTCCTTGCTTGCATTACACACAATTACTTCCATCCATCAATTATATGCCTACTCCTCTTTAGCTACCCCACTTCCCTTTCTCTGCTCTATGACAACAACCCCCACTATCCTGCATACACGTCTTTCTTTGCAACCCCCCG
>OMLM01009584.1:76703-93397 GCA_900302695.1 Helostoma temminkii
AAAGAATATAAAAATCACTAACAGGAGCTTTTTGTTATACACGAAGAACAAAAGAACTCCAGTCAATTACAATAACCACAACATAAAGCTTACTATTACACACAACAGAAACATAGTGGTGCTGTAGAGGCTTTACATTTGCTATCGGTGTAGCACATTAAAGAAAAATCACATAGATGAAATTACTTTGAACAGTTATTTCATATTTGAAGCAGGAAATCCACATCGGACAGACTGAAACCTTTCAAATGCAGAACAATGTGAGTATTTTTAGTCATCAGAATGAGGATTCAGAGTGTGATCTGTCTCTATGGGGGGTCCGGTGTGATAAAGTTTGAAAATATCTGCGTTAAGGCTCAGATTCGTGGCAAAGTCCTTTACTGTAATCTACATTTAATATAACAAATAGACGTAAAACGAGGAGGAAAAGTTTCCCCTGGAGCACAAGAGCAGTACCTTTTCTTTCCCCAGCACACTGAGGTCTGATGGCTTTAACAACACATCCCGTTAAGTTCATCAAAACGCTGCAGCACCATCACAAAGTTGAGAAGAGAATATCTTGTATTTAACTTACAATATATTTAGAAAATCACTGCGCTCTTCTCTAGCATTTCGACATTTTGGGAAAACAGTTGCATGTACTTACTTCAACAACGTGAGGGAAAAGTATTTCTGAGTCTACCCCCTAGTTGGCTGACGAGGGGCAGCTTTTAAAATCCGTATTCTCTTAGCTGAGCGATCATATTTCCTCAGAAAAACCTAGTCTGCATCCCCGGCAGCAGAAAGAACGCTGTATGCCACCTCCTTGAGGCGCACAACAGTCACTTGTTAACGGAGGCAGCGAGTGTAATATGCCCCCATTATTCCCCGTGAGTTTGTATTCCTATTCCCCGGGATCAGACGCTCCGAACCGGAATCTCAGTCGTGAAAGAAAAATAAAATACCCTGTAATACTCCGTGCGCGACGCCGCCGCGCGCGGATCTCCAAATGAAGCGTCTATCACTTTGTTGGTGACGCTCGTTATCTCCGCGTCCCAGGTTTGGAGTCCTTTCTTCTAAACCCACCTCGTACTGACTGGGGGTGGGGAGACAGGAGTCACATACCCCCCCTCTCCCTCCTTCTACAGCAGGGAAAAAAATACGGTGCCCTGTGCTGCGTTCAATGTCGCCTCATAAACCTCGACTCTCGGCTTTTCTCGTATCGTAAATCTAACGTGGTGCGTTCGAACACGTTTAGTCGGAAATCATGGCACAATGTGGCCAACGAGTTACGGTGACTGATCTTTTACTTTATAAATATTCACCGCTTTGGTACAATGAAGTAAAAAAAAAAGCGGCACTGGAGGAATTATATGATGTTTTACTGAAAACGTTTGTATTTTACAATTTATTTTTTCATGTTAGCATCACATCTCAAGCTGGTGTGCAAATAAAAATATTCTTTACTGATGTGACCACTTTTAATACTAAGCAGTTTAGGAACATAACTTTTAATATGCCTAAAATATGCCTACTTCAAAATAAACATATTTTGCACATGAGTATGATGCAAGTTCTGCAGAAAGAACCTAATAATATAAGAGTAAGAATCAACAAGACTTGCTGGTAAAAAATACAAAATAGCAAGTTCACATATGGAACCAAATACTAAATCATTTCTGTTCATGCTCAGGTAACTTACTCATTGCTTAGTGTATTAATCAAGCTGAATGATGAATACATTAATCGGCAGAACACATAGTAAAAGCTCTCTGCACTGTATGTGAGCTAAATACAGCTGGAATGAACAGGAATTATTTTGTGTGACACGATCACAGTTTGGAAAAATTACTTAGCTTTAATTATTTAATGAATATTTACTTCTTTTCTGTGTCCACTCTTCCATAAGGTGTCCTGTTTGTCCTTGTTCTAATTTTAATATAAAAAAACTATCACATTTATATAAATTGCTTTAATGTAAGTAATAATAAAAATAACCTTTTTAATCCAACTTTAGAGTTACCATGTAACAAAAACCACAAAAACAACGAGAACAAACAAACAATTAACTCTAATAAAAGCAAGTCTTGCTCTAGTGATCATTCATAGGCCACAATCAAGGAAACAATTATTTTTTCCAACAAATTTCAGTAAGAGTTTTCACCATCAGTGTTTCACTTGAGGGGGGATTCAAACATGATTTTACCCAGTCACACTGGCTTTGAGCTGACAGAGCTGTTCTGATTGGCTAGCAGCATTTGAATTTGAATAGAGGCAGCTGGTGTCCACTTTGTCCAGCAGGGAGGTGAGACACATGCTGGAGACAAATCAGTCAACTGACCTGCAGTCAGTTAGCACCGGGCAGCACACAGCCAGATGTTCCTGAATCTCTGGTTCAGTCCAGTTAGGTTTTCTTTACTTTTGGTTGAGATTACATTTAAAATACATTTCGGCTCAGGCAGAAGTGAGAGTGATAGAATCTGGGAATGTCAGTCTGAAAATAAAATAAAACTCCTCCAGCTCAGCTACAAGTGCTTAGCTGAAAAATGCTGGCTGCATCACCTTCCTGGAGCATTAGGGACCGAGGTGTATGATGGAAAATTGAAGGAAATGAGACTGAATTAGAAATTCATTGGAAGGGGGGGATACAATTTGTGAGGAACAGTGCATCAAATGAAAGGCCTCTCCTTCCCAGTTGGAGAAAGACTAGCAATATATTTTGTGTGAACTTTTCAAGCTATGCAGTAATGGATGGGAGCAGACACGTTTAAAAAGACCCATCTTTGCCGTGTCTTGGCAGAAAGCCATCCTGAGCCACAAGCAATCCTCCACTGCCCTCTCTCTGCTCTTTGTTTAAAACCCAGCGTGACGTGTAACACACCATAAAGAAGTGTGAAGGGGTGTGAGGGGTGGTAAAATCAATTTAGCTGGTGAGTGAAAAACATGCGTTTATGTTAGGTAGATTTCTCCCTTGGCCTCTTATTCACACTACAGCCCCTTATTTAATCAAGCCGGTAAATCTTAGCAGCAAGCGAGAGCTCTCACCACCATTCCCCTGGTGACGTGAGCCTTAACATGGTAAATTTCACTCGGGTAGGGAAATGCGCTCAGTGGCCGAGGCTAGTGCTTTGGAAGGATAAAAAGAGCACTTACTGCCTGACATGTGCAATCTATAACAGAATAATGAGACTCCTCCAACTAGGAGCTCTCTTTCCCTGCTCTCCCTCTCCACTTTTTGTTTTCCTTGTGAGTGTTCACAAACACCATGTAAAGTCAGAGACCAGAAGATGCGGTAAGTGATTGAGGAATTGTGTTTAATTGTTTCTGAATCATGTAACAGGATGTTCAGTGCAAAGATGCTCCAAAAACCAGTAAGCCGTGCTGAAACTACTGGCCTCCTCCTGTCAGCTGTTGTGTTTCTATGTGAAGGTGATCTTTCTCTTTCACCGCTGTCTAACAGGAAACACTAATGAGGAAGAATTTCATGTAAATAAAGCACATCTAATAATACAAAACTTTCAACACTGTATGTAGCTGGTTTTAAATGACTTAAATCAACTCAATAACCATATATAAAGTATTCATACCGGTTTCATTGGGTGCTCTTCAATAAATTATTAACAAATAGTAAATAATATTCCCTCCCAGTTGGTGGTTATAAGTTAAACGAATCATTTAGCCACCCTGTTAGAACAAATATTTTGCTTTTATTGTTTTGGCTTCATAAAATATAGAGTACATAATTAGCCTTTTTTTCATATACCATCCTAATATATCAAAAAGATTTATGCCACCATAAAAAAGGTCAGAAAAGTACAGGCACTTTGTTAACAAAAAAGTTGGGTAAATTAGTTTAGGAAAGTTTTGCCATCAATATGTCACTGCTTTTACATTAATAGAAGCAGGAATTGCAATGCAACAACCTAAAAAACAGCCAAAATTTTGCTTGTCCTGTCCAGATTTTCAGACGTACTTATAATTCTTCCTTGCCCCCATCCTGCTTTTAACACCACGAAAGATAAAAAAAGAATGTCATGTCTTTCCTTATTGTCTCACAGCTTCCCACTGTTCATCTATGTCACCCCTAGGGGTTGAGGCACAATCACCTCCAATAGCAGCAGGCCATTGCTCACTCTGTCCCTGGAGGCGACAGCCCACTTACTGCCAGCTCGCGCTCAAATAGAGGACATTTCATCATCCCACCTAAAACACAATTAAAAACACGCGTCAGTCAGTAGCCCTCAAGAGCCACCCCCATCACAAGTTTAGTTACCGTGAGGCTGCCCCACCCTCTTGGATATTTGCTCTTCATGTCAGTAAGTTATGCTGGGAATTGCTATGTGCTGTTTTAGTGTGAATAAGACACTGGAAAAAGAGAAAGTGGACCAGCAGCTGGTGCTTAATGAGACATTGGCTGCCTTTGGTGGACATGTAGGTTCAACATTCAGCCGATAACTGGCTGTGCTCTGAGCTAGAGTCAGTTTTCTCTTCCTAAAAGCCAAAAAAGAAGACAGAGGTTTGCTTAATGCATACACATAATGCACACGTATAAATACACACACAACAAGCAGAAACAGAGGCAGACTGACTGCTATTAGAGTGCAGTGGTGCTCCTACGAAGAGATCTACAAATAGCTTGAGAGAGATTATGAATTCATTACCTTGATACACAAGTAAGCACTGCGATAGACATGAGTTGAGGAATGGAGATGGGAGCTTGGTGAATGCACTGGGAGGGGCAGTGAGGGGATTGTAATAAATAACATGCTACTGATAGACAATAAATGTCAGCTCTCTGTGCATTTTTAGGAATTTT
Organism: Helostoma temminkii; assembly: GCA_900302695.1. NCBI lineage: Eukaryota > Metazoa > Chordata > Actinopteri > Anabantiformes > Helostomatidae > Helostoma > Helostoma temminkii. Next base: position 81,499 of record OMLM01009584.1, read on the forward strand.
TGAGCTCTTCAGATGTTATATTACATGTGGTACATTTCTCAGTGAAACACAGATCCATGTTTGTGTTACATTTGAAATCAGGCGTTAAGGGGTCCACTGACCTGCTGAGCTTCATTTCAACACACAAGCAGATGGGCAGCTGCAACACATGCAATCACGTGCTGTCTTTAGTGTTTAATCAACAGCTTTATTACAGTTTGTCTGGACATGTTTCATTGCAGATCAATGCAGACGTTGAGTGGAATCTTGCAAGTCAGTCATATGCATCAGAAAAATGCGTTCCATTTTCATGCATCCAGTCTGTTATTTAATGCATCCTGGCATGAATGCGTTATATGAGCTTCATGTCACTAGTCTGTCAATAACCATCCGTGGAGAAAATATCAGATAAAAGCCTAAATTATAGTGTTGTTTGTTTGTACAGTGCATAAGAATCAATAAAACCATCTTGAAGGCTGCTCTGTTACCTAACACACTCGCTCCTGCCTCTATTTCTCCTCCATCTCTCGTGCATTTCTTTTAACCGTCTCACTCTGGATATGGCTTTCTTTCTGAGAGTGTTTTCCCTCCAGCTCTGTTGAACCCAGCTGACATTTGGATGCAGGTGAAAGAGTGCAGCTAAATAAACCAAAGAATTCCAGGGCGAGCAAAAAGAAAGAAGCAGACAAAGAGAGACTGGGAGGGGGCATTTTGTATTACTGTGTCCTGTGAATCCTGTTAAACAATTAAACAAATGTTTTATATGATTCTCACCACTTCTTGTACAGTACATTTTATTTTCCACGTTGGCATTATTGGACTTGCAACTAATTGTGAATGTTGTAATGAACAGAGGGGTATGGTCTCCACTCTTGTGTATCATGTGTGGTGTTAGAGCAATGCATTCCTTATATAACACACTGTATATCAAATAGTCACATCGGTATTTTACGGTGCTTTATGACTACAGCTACTATTTAAGGAGGAAGAATCTGTCAAATCTGCATGTAAATTAGATTTTATTAATCCATTTAGTCTTCTATGTATTGATGTCATGTAAGAAGAAATTTCCTTTGTGATACAACTACTGGTGTAAGAAGAATTATTGTCTTGTTTGGTGTAAATTTACCAAATGTAAACCTTACTTAGATTATTCAATGTTATGTGTTCTGGCTTGTTTGAGGCAATATTGTGTGTGGTGGTATAGCACAATATGAATCTATATTTCAGCAAACTTAGAAACTCATCTAGGATCATTTGAAGGCCTTAATAAACCAACCCTATGTAAGTTATGGTGTGTGTCAGGGATCTCTTTACGAGGTAATATATAATTACTCTCCATACTGTGTATCCTGTAAATATGTCTTTTGGACACACATGTGCCTTTGAGTGATTTTTATTGTGTTGTGTGTGCAGTGTGTTCAAAGCACATGTGCCTCTCAGTGTTTCATTGTATACAGTGTACTATGTGTATGCATTTGAGTTCCTGTAATGCTTTTGGGTCACTGTGCATGTGGTTCTGCGTGCTGACATAAGTGTGCCTTTCAGCGAGTGTTTGTGCACATGGTGTGAGTGCATTTCTTCAATGTGTAGAAGGGGGTAAGTCCAGAGAGACCAGGAGTGATGAGTGATGCCAGAGGTGGTTTACTACCAACCTAACCGTTGGCTTGCTGGCTCACTAATAGCCTCCTCAGTGGGTTGCTGTCTCTCAGTGGCTCTGTCTTCCTTATTTGGTAGCAGCGGGTGGGGGTGTGGTGACGGCAGGATAGTGAATGTGGGAGCAACAGTGCTCTGTTTACAAGCAGGGTCGGGAGGTCAGAGTGCCAGAGTGCCATGGAGCAAACACAGATCCCTTACAGACAGTAAGCGAATGAGCAAGTAGTCGCTTCACAGATGTCAACTGGACGGATCAGGGCAGATTCACCGTGAAAGGGTGTGATGGAATGTGTGTGTGTGTGTGTGTGTGTGTGTGTGTGTGTGTAAGAGAGAGGAGGATGGATAACAGTACATAGATTGGTGAAACTCAGAAAAAAGAGTTTCTACAGATAATTTCCACACACATACACACACTGTTCTCCCTTTCCTCTCTTTTGCTCTCAGGCCCTGAACAGTTGAAGGGAGTCAGTAGAAAGGAAATTAAAGGCAACCATCCTTATAGTTTTGCTCTTGTCCGCTTGACTGCCTGCATGCCTGCCTGGTTGCCTGCCTGTGTTCCCTGGGCAATGTTTATGCTGTGCCCTGTGCAGGACAGAATAGATTCGCCCACACAGCACTGTGCTTTCAACCAGAACCTAAGTAGGTCTGGCAAGCCCGAGCCACAGTTCCATTCACTCTCACTCCTCTGGATTAGGTCCTACTGCCTGGGGCAACACAGCAATGACTGCATTAAGAGACCTACGATAGCATCTCTCCACCCCACCCTAAAAATATATCCAAGCCTTTTATATTAGGACGCATCAACAGGTTGTTTATTTTCATCCATCAGCTTTCCTAAAGTTTGGCAAGTACTGGAAAAACTTCAGTGTGAAAATTTTAATGAAAGTCTGTAGGGTCAGCCAAAGCTCTGTAGGTGTAAAGATGAGTTCAAGCTCATTGTAACAGGCTGTCACTATTGATGGTTGAGCTGCACTGAACAAGTACTGAAAACATTTGGCTCGGTTGATTTCCAAGTTACAAAGAAACAAAAATGTCTTGCAGTATGTTAAAAAACACACAGAAGGGACACCTTTTAAATGCATCACAGTCCACTTAATATGTGTAATAAGCAAAACATCAATCATTCTCAAATACCATGAAATCACTTGAATCAAATTCATTACCTCCCAAAATTAGGTCAGTTTACATTTCTTAAAACACCACTGCAAATAAGTGGAGCATATATAATTGAATGCTGCTAATTAATTGCTGTGTTTTTGTCTTCACTCTGCATGATGTACAGCACATTGGGGCTGTTGCTTGTACAGTATATGTACAGTGAAGGCATAGCAGTGGGTGGTGGCAGCTTGCAGGGTACATTATCCTGCTTGTCAGACTCCCAGTGCCATGCTACGGATAGCACTGCTCTGCAAGAACACAGTGCCTCTTGACGCCAGCTGTAAAGATTAGCAGAGCTTTGTTTAATTGTGCTGCTAACATCCTAGGAGCCACTTAAGAGATACTGCTCTCTTTTCCTCAGAAACTGTCTTTAAAGCTCAGCCAACAGTTGCTGCTGCCTGTTCATTCAGGTGCGAATGCCTTGGGGATTTGCCCAAGTCCTGTACATTCAGGGAAACTCAACCTCCTGCAGAGAAAGGCACTTGAATCAGCAACACCAATGATGTATTGCCCCAACCTGTCATCGGGGCACAATCAAGCTGAAAAGGAGCTGAAAAAGTAAAATTTGAACAGAATATGCTGCCCAACAACAAATATAATAAGTTGCACATTTAATTAGGTTAAATAGTTAAACACTGATTGTGCAATTTGCACTTTTTTGAAAATGCAAAAATGCATTTTTCGAAAAGATTGCTCAATCTCTAAATTCAAACTGCTGAACAGTTAACTACTTTGTCAAAACTGCACAAATCTCTTGCAAAATGAAACACAACACTCAAAACAATGTTCTCTCTTATCAAAACTGATTATTTCCACAAAAACAATACACACAGCACTATTTAACCTTTATGCTCTAACTACAGTGAAAAAACACTACAAAAAAAATCAATACAAAATGGGAACAAAATGACTACAACACAAAGCTGAACTGACAAAAACATTTGCAAAATGCAATGAAACAGATCAACAGATCGCTGCATCCTTTCTCTGACCCTTTGTACATGAAAAGTTGGGATGTAGATCCTGGTCAGGCCAGAGGATGTATTCCACATCAACTGTAATGTTCTCCCTGACCAAGCAGGGGAAAATGCCTGGCACGTTGGATGTCATCACATACATCCATCATTTATACACGTATCCTCTTATGCTCTGACACGTGACTGAAGTTTTCTAAATTAGTTTGTGCTACATGAGTGAGACTCATTGGTTAAGACCTGTGTTTCTTAGGTGAGCACAGTTTGCTAAATGATACAATTTGTGTTCAGAGGTTTGTAAAACTGATTTATAAAATTGGAGTGGGAGCAAATGACTTGTGCTTAGAGCTTAGCAGTTTTTAATACAAAGTTAATACAAAGTTTTCAAAACCATGAGCATAGTTTCATTTTTTGTGTATACAATGATGAAAAACTGTAAAGAGAAACCCCCACTAGCGGTTCGACTAGTTGATTTTTCTCTTTTGAAGTGAACGTCTAATTTTATTGCAAAATCAGCTTGCAAGTTTTTCAAAACCATTCTCCGACTGCATTAGGGTGTGTGGTTTTAGTTTTTGTGAACATCCAGTCTTTAACCTGTTGGCATTATTACAATGTGAAACACAGTATTGCCATAGCAAGGCTCATGTTTTATCTACAGGACATTCTCAGGAAAACATAAAGGTACACCAGAAGGTGAAGGACCAATGTTTTTTTAATGTGCCATGATGATGCAGTGTTAATCATAACATTACTGACTTTCATGTTCAATGTCTTTACACTTAATGTGCTTTAGGTGTGATTTAATTTTTTATGTTTATTGTTTTTTTTCCATTTCTTACTGTCCAGGGGAGAAACCAGCATCTGAATTTTCCCTGTCATTTTTTAACATAAATGACAGGGAACTGGACTTAACTAAGCTAGAGTTGATTTAGATCTGTTAAAAGACATTTATATTGTGGGGATAGCTGCGTCTGTGTACTTCTAGTATACTTGCAAGTATACTATTTTAATACTTCTTAGGACTAAATTGGCCTTATTTTTTTGGTTTATAGAAGTATACTTGAAGTATACTACAAATAAACTTCTCTATATACTGTTAGTTTACTAGTGATAGTGATGTATTAACAGTATACTTTCTAGATTATCAAAATATATCTCTTAAGTATATTTTATCCTCCTTCCCAGTTGATCTACACCTATGACATCTATTGCAATTAAAGCTTTAAATATTCTCTAGAATTATTTTGCTTATGCTTAAATGAAACACAGTTATCCAGTAATGTGGATGATCTTCCCTCTGAGCGCTCTCACTTTCCAGCTTGTTGAGCTCATAGTGGGGGGTCCAGATGTGCTATCATGTCTCTCAACCATTTTTGCAGTCAAATGAAGCAGGTTACTGAGGCCTCACTATCATTGTGGCCCAATATGCCAAATACAGCTGTTATGATGCTGGTGGCTCGTGCAGCAAGCTGATGAGAAGAGGCGGCCCTCTGCGCGCAGCAAGCTGGGACGCATGTCCCTGCATCTGCTCTGACACCTATTTGCTTCATTCTCATCTGCAGTTTCTGCATGTCTTCCTCTCTGCCAGCAGCACTAACAATCAAGTGATGGTATGGAAATGAGGATGGGGTGTGCAGTGTATGTAACCTCAGTTGAGTCATCTACAGCAGAAATTTCAGCTCAAAATGAACTGAAACTCTCAAGATGTTTCACACTGCAGAAACAGTGACATTACATTTCAAGAACAATAACTTGTACTTGTACAGACATAAAAAGTTTTTATATCTGTTTTTAACAATCTAAACAACACTATTTTGTAGTATTGCATCTATAACTTAGTTTATATTAGACAATCATATAATAACGTCAAAAGTTGATTTCATTTAAAGGATAAGTTATTAATAAAAGGTTTCACTTGTATATCATATATACACTGCATGCAATGTAAAATCATTAAAGTTTTCATTTGAAATTTTGCATTCAAAGATATAGACAAAAGTGAAGTGATAAATGTGACTAAGCTTGAAAAGTTGGGCACATTTCTAAACTGATATGTGATAGCTTCCAGATCGAAAAAATGCCAATGCAGGTGTTCACTAAAAATACTGTAGATGCACAGGAGGAGCCCCTCAGTGCTATCCTGCTGTGACAGGTGTAGATGATAGGTCTCCCAGCTTCGGCTCAGCTGTCAATATAGATGGATAGGTGTAGTATTCAGGAGCATTGAAATACTTGGAGGAAAAGGACACTTAACTGAGTATCGTGTCACAGTAATCAATGACAGACCTGAGCATTAGGAAACCATAAATCTACGCACTACAAAATAAAATCAGTTATTATGGAGAATGTAAGACTGAAATGTTGAGAAGAAAATTATGCTCCTAAAATTGTGCTGCTCTGTTCAAAAATTTAAGGACTCACTCACCACTTGGCTGTTTTCAAAACCTCTTTAGCTTCATATCTTCGGCTGCTCCAGTTGCTTCTTGTTCTTCTTATTACTCGCTCACTCGTACCTTTAAAGTAGTTAGAAAAAGGGGAGATGGAGAAAAAGTGGGAAAATGAAAGAGAAACATTAATGAAAGGGACTACCAAATGAACTGCCTTCTCAAGTGGTAGGTGGGGGAATTCGACAAACGCTGAGATGAGTTTCTCTCGCTCCCTCTCTCTTTGCCCTTTTGTGACCACAGGATGACAGTTCTCAGGCGAAGTGGAGGCTTGCCACTGATTGCCTGAGAACGGCGGAGTGTAAATCTGCATTAAATCCCTCCTGGAATTTTTTTATTATCTTCTCCTTCACATCTGTAATGAGTGTGAATGTGTATAGCGTGAATGAGCTCGGTTGATGCGTTTGTGGATATTCACCCATGTGCTTTATGTATAGATCCATAAGGCTGTGGATCTGTGAGGGGATATATCCATATCTGTGTTTGTACACTAATAATGTGTGAGTGTATTTTTGTGTGTTTGCACATGTACATCATGTGCAAACACACATCTGCAGACCGTATCTACTGCATCTTAAGCCTGACTCGATATTGAGTCAATACTCTCAGTCAGGTTTGCAGCTGTGGGCAGCTGTGAGTCCAGCCTAAGGAGTTTTCGTTGAGCAGCTGAGGAAGGTTATCTTGAGTGAAAGGTCAGGGGAGCTCATCATTACCCTGCATCCACAGCCTGAGTCAAGATAACAGCATGAATATCACTGCTGAAATGCACGACAGGGGCATGATCAATTAACATGGGCATTGAGGCTCCTATAGAAGAGCTTTCCCACATGCAGAACATTATTTTTTTTTTTTATATTTGCACAATATTGAAAAATGGGAGTTGAAATGCAATTTGTATATTGCTTTCGCATGCAAAGATCAAATTACTATGGAAAGTACAACTAATGAGAATGAATAATATCTAAATATTACTACAAATCATTTTCCAGAGGGATAATAAAGAAGAACTGACTAATAGTTCATTCTAACTCCAGAGTTCATAATCTGCTATTTATATATTAAGTCTTAATATATGTAGACGTATGTATACGTTTGATTTCTAATGTCAAATGCTCTGTTATATCCTGTCAGAAATATCAGAGACAACCTGATGCTGTGTAGTAAATGTGGCAGCAGAAAGGACAACTCAATTCTACTGACTCCTCTCTGTCTTCATCTCGATGTTCTTTCCCCTCTCCTCCTCCATCTTTGACTCTTCGGAAACAAACTGTGTGCTGTTTGTAGACAGTCTCCTAGCATCCTATGTGGGCATTATTACCTCAACAACCATTGTCACCATGATTCTTTATTCTGACAGGCCACCAGGCTCAGGTTGGTTCTCACTGGCCAGTCAGTGTCAACTAACAAGCTGAGTGCAGAGGGATCCCTGCTACACCAACTGCCTTGGATGCATCTATGTAACAAAGTGGGTCTATGAACAGATTAGTGTATACAGGGTAAAATGCAACACTTGACAGTCAGTCAAACTATGCACTTTATCAGGGTATGTAGGTCATAATAGGGAATGGGTAAAAGATTTTTCATGGGATCGGTTTAAAACAAGTAGCACTTGTTTAGCGGTTTGGGGAAAATGAGCAGAAATAGCAAATCTATATGTGACTGTTAACATACATGAGCATGTACGCATGTCTCAGTGAGGCCAGTTCTGTAATGCACCCTCCTCCAACATGCCTGGCTGCCAAGACAAGCGTGGGGGAATTTGTTTAATGTACAGCATTTATTCGCTGCACACCCGCTGTTGCACTACCGCTTCCTCCATTGCATGAGACACTCCCTTGACTGGGCGAATTGCCATTAATCAGCCAGAATGAAGGGTTAGCCGAACAGGGTTAGCACGGAAGCCACAATTCAGCTAAACCAACTTCTGTGATGGTGGAAATCTCACCCAGCATCCTCAACGTCGCATGCAGGTGAAAGTGGACACTCAAACGCCATCAGTGTTTTTACGCAGCGAAACACAGGTTAAGTTATGCTTCACCGCCTCATGTGGAAAGCAGCTCTGGTTTGTTTTCTCATGACCCTGCAACATATTGGCATTGAGTTTAGTCACCGTGCTGGGACAGATGGCTGAGCATCATGGTGCATGGCAAATTGGGAAATGAAAACATGCATGCTCAGAAATGGGTCTGTGTTACGTGACCATGTAGTTTATATTCAGAGCTGAAGTACAAGGAACTGAGATATACTGAGCATATATGTGAAAAACTGAGAGGTCAAAAAAAACTAAAACAAAACAAAGAAACACTGCTGATATATTCTGTGCAAATGTCAACAGGTCTGCTTCTTGAAAAATAAACAAACAAAAAAAACTGCACATTTTAAAGTCAGAGTAGAAGTAGAAGATAAAGAGGGTGATGTGACTAAATGGATGGAAGTGGAAATGAGTGTGACAGTGAAGAGAGAAGGTGTGAAGAAAAAGAAAAAAGAAATGCGAAGTTGAGTTAAATCCATAGAATGGGATGTGTGGAGGAAGAAAACAACTGGAGAAATGGGAGTAAAGGGAGGACGAGTTCACAGTAAGAAGAGCAGACAGTGACAGGGAGGAGCAGATAAGTCAAGAGGAGAGAGGAGACATTAGGAAGGGGCAAGCTGAGTGAGAGGGAGGCAGTGAGGGGATGACAGGTGAACACATGCCAAGGGAAAAGACAGAAGTGTGGACAGAAAGGAGGAAGAGGAAATAGGAAGCGAAATGAAGATGAGTAGAGAAGACAAGAGCGTATATAACATTTACTGTATGTTTAATATTGTACATTGAAGATAATAATAACAAAGGAGAATAAAAAAGATGAAGTGGGAATAAATTAGAGAAGAAATGACAAAACAAGAATAAAGGAAGTCAAGGCAAATGAGGAAACAAACGGCAGAAGGTAAAACACTATTGCTCTGACAAATAAACACAAAATGACAGCTAGTCTTGGTTCTTTATAAATATAACCAAAACTACTGTAGGCTGTCAGGACCCTTGGTTCACTTTTATGAACTGAATACTGTCTTAAATTTCCATGAAACCGATATGGACATGGAACACACGTATCATTTCACCTTCCTGAAAAATCGCTAATCGTCAAAACATCAGGAAGAAGTGATAATATTACAAACGTGGCTTCTGTTGTCGTTACCATTAAACCATTCACCTTTTATCAGACTCATAATGGTGTGTCACTGTCATACAGTCCCATTTTGCTCAACTGATCCACAAATACCTGAAACTCTGATACAGTATATCTGTATAAAAAATACTGTGCTGTTAATCCACTTTCAACATGCATTTAAATAAAACTTATTCAGAGAAGCAAAATGATGCTCTTTAAATCAAACTTGACTGAAAACCTAAAACAAATTCCAGTTTTGTGGAAATCATAGTCAATAACAGGCTGACACTTCTTCTAGCATACATCTAAACAGTCCTTTGCCTCTGTCAGATTCTTCACCTTGAGAGTGAGATGCACTCGAAATTCACTGAAGTCATAATAAACTGTCCTCAGTCCTGTGGGTTTTGCTGCTTGTTGTTTTAATAACACATTGTCCATTTAAAGTATTTTACCATGTGTCAAACAGCTTGGTACTAAATGTAAAAACTCAAATGATATGGGTGGGATTCTATCAGTAGCTGTCAACAGCTATTTGTGCTCCTCTGCTGTAGTGTCCTTCACCAAGTCAATAACTCATTATTTACTGTAATAAACACAAAAGCAATCACATTTACTGAAATTAGCAGGAGCTGCCTTCAGAATAGACTCCACACTCAACCAGTGCACATTTCTCCAGCCACCTCATTATTCCCTATGGTTGCTAACTAATCCCGTACCATTGTGTTTTCAAAGAACTTCCAAACACATTAACACCATTCAAAGATGAAGAGACACTGTGACTGAGGTTTCATTAGTGGGGCCTGTTTTGTGCAGATAAGTGCAACAACATCCATTATACTAACCTAGGCTCAGCAAATTCCAGTCATCATTACTACCATGCAAAAATGGTCAAAACGTCTATTTGGAGATTTGTCTAATGTACACCTACATACATCGAAGTTCTTAAAGCTTGCTTGGGCTGGGCTTTAGGTCTTGTAAGTTAGCCATCTTTGTGCATGTGTGTGTTTGCTCATCGGTAAATGTGTGTGTAGTAACTGATATTCAATTAGTCCACCTGCCACTTCTCCATGTCCCAGAATTCCAGCGATTACTAAATCAGCCCGCCTGACAGCACACAGGTCAATATAAATATTAATGCCGCCATAAATAATGTTATTGTAGGCGGTCATGTTAATGGTTCATGATATGATGGACATGAGAGAATGTTGGTTCTAGTATAAAGGTGCAGGAAGCAAGAGAAAAATAGACATTCACTTCGATGTCCTTCAGTGGGGACGTTAGTGACATTGGGTTGGAAAGGCGCCAAGGTGATCACAGCTGTGTTCCCAAGCTTGACTAGCTGGGGGGTGTAGAGCCTCTCAGTGTGTATTATGCGTGTGTGTGTGTGGTGGATTGGTGGGGGTTAGAATGAGAGGCTGTTGGGCATGGACAGCCTGGATTAATTATTATAAATCATCTCCCAGGCCACATGTTTATGGCTGCTACTTGTCTGACTATCTGATTTCCATCTCACACACTGCACTGCATGCACTGTGTGTGACAAGAGAAGTCTGGGGTTGAGTAGAAGGGTGCATGTGCTGTTTTGGAACAATAGCCCATATTTCATTCTGACAGCAAACATATCACTGCAACGTCTTTATGTGGTTGCTGCAAATCTCCAGATTAGCCATCAACTGGAAAGAGATGGCTGTCATGAAACTGAGACAACAGGGTGTTTGAAAAGTCAGCTTGTTAATCTGACCTCATAGCCCAACATAGGGCATCAGTCATCAATCGCAGTGAACAAACTGTTGCAAGTTTTCCATTTTATTTTCACTTATTCGGGGATGTGGTTCACTGACAAGGTGAACTTGTGGTGCATTGACCTGCTGCAAATTCACATACTTACAAACATCTCTCCTATTGCAAACAGTACACCTCTTGCTGGCCTTTGAACAACTTCAGTGCTTCAGCAACATCTGCTAAGGGACATAATTTTACTCATTCACATGCTTCTCCAGACAGGCATCACTGAATTTCCAGCATGCTAATTCAAAGTGGTGATGTTATGGTCACAAGTCACAAGTCCCTGAACTAGCTATGGCATAATTTGTGCCCTGAGCAGTAGCGCATTCAAAAATTCATGCCTTAAGGGTGTAGCATTATTAAAAAAGCAACCAAAAAGACTCCATAGTCCAATCATGAAATAATTATGACATTCTACTTTCTCACATCTAAATGTTGTTTCTTTTTACAATGTTTAGAAATTTAAGGAAAAAGAGCAACAAGCATATTTTGTTACTGCTCACAGGCAAAAGCTCACAAATAATTAAATGAATGAATAAATCACTGCAGAGAAAAATTAATCAGCTCTTATGCACATCTGTGAGGGAGGAGGGGGTGGATGATGCACTGTATGCAAGAGAGGATGGTTGTGCACACACACACACACACACACACACACACACACACACACACACACACACACACACACACACACACACACACACACATGCACGCACGCACACACACACACACACAAAGCAAAGTTGAGAGT